>JAJEJO010052087.1:54164-109907 GCA_020662805.1 Glaucomys volans | reverse complement strand
ACAGACACTTTACAGAGGAAGATCTACAAGCAATCAACAGATTTATGAAAAAATATTCAATATCCCTCGTTATAAGAGAAATGCAAATCAAAACCACCTTAAAATTTCATCTTACCCCAATTAGAATGTCTTTTATTAAGGATACAGGCAACAACAGGTGTTGGCGAGGATGTGGGGAAAAGGGTGCACTCATACATTGCTGGTGGGAGTGCAAGTTGGTGCAGCCACTCTGGAAAGCAGTGTGGAGATTCCTTAGAAAACTTGGAATGGATCCACCATTTGACCCAGCTATCCCACTCCTTGGCCTATACCCAAGGGACTTAAAATCAGATTGCTGCAGTGATGCAGCCACATCAATGTTCATAGCTGCTCAATTCACAATAGCTAGATTGTGGAACCAACCTAGATGCCCTTCGATAGATGAATGGATAAAGAAACTGTGGTTTATATACACAATGGAATATTGCTCAGCCATAAAGAAGAATAAAATTATGGTATTTGTACGTAAATGGATGATGTTGGAGACTGTTATGCTAAGTGAGATCAGCCAATCCCAAAAATCCAAAGCCCGAATGGTCTCTCTGATAAATGAATGATGAGGCATAATGCAGGGGGGGGGGAGGGTGGCAAGAAAGGAGGAAGGATAGATAGCATAGAGGGAAGGGAGGGGTGGGGTCGGAGTGGGGGGGCAAGAATATTAATAGAATGTGTGACTGACATCATTGCCCTGTGTACATGTATGAATGCACAGATGTTGTGATTCTACTTTGTGTACAACCAAAGAAACAATAGTTGTACTCCATTTGTGCTCAATGAATCAATAAGCAAAGAAGAAAAAAAAAAGAAAACTCTGACAAACTTTTTAAGGTTCTATGACATTAAGCCAGGTATTTTTCACTTTTAATATGTACCCAAAGCTCTGAAGACTAATCTCATTCTCTCAAAATGTAGAGTACTGATTGGTTCACAGCAGTTATTTCCCATTAATAGCTAAATTGGGTGATTTAAGCATAAATTCTACTCTCCTATGACAACTTAATTAGTCCTTTCCATCATTATTGGAAAAAAGGTACTTTTTTTTTTCACTTTAAGAACACAGGTACTCATGTTTTATCTGACCATGGAATTATTTTATTCACTAGAAAAACACTTTGAAAATACATTAAAACTTTTTTAATAATAATAATAATAATAAAAAGTCCTTTAGTAATTGCTTTTGACTGGGTCACAACTCCTCATTCCATGGAATTCATTAATGTCTGAATGACCAGGCAGGGGTCTTTAGCAACTCAGGATACAGATGCTATGAAACAGGTTTTCAAGAATACAGAGCTATGCTTCTTTAGAGAAACAGAAAGTACTCAGAGAGAGCTCAGCAATTTAAGACAACTGACACCCCATAGCTCTCTTTAGAACTGTCATACCCTTTTGGAAAAATGCCAGCATTTCCTCTGAAGCTCTTTTTATAAAGTCCCCAAATTCCCAATTCCTAATAAGCACTGTTCACTAGTAGATATATAATTCTCCTCTAATATTGTTGTCTTTTCTGCAGATTATGTGAATATATGCTGATCTTTGACTGTGTTACAAGCAAAGCAAAAAAAAAAATCCTTTATTCCTTGAGTTCAAATACTCCAATATAAAAGTAATCTTTTAGAACAGTGTGTTCACATTATGTACTTGTCTAGTCATAAATATATAGTTTCTTAGTCTTCTAAGTCATTGGTAAAATTTGCTGCTCTATAGACATAATAAATTGCAAAATAATGCAATAAGGACAAGATATTTATGAAAACATTCTTTTGAAAGAAAAAAAATTGAGTGCAATGGTTCATGCATTCTCTTAAGTAAATCATTAGAGCCTGGTTCATTTTCTTTCCTCCTTTTTTAAATTTAGGAATGGAGATAATATTGAAATTCTGGCCAAATCAGCTGCTGCTGAAATTTATAGAACAGACTTGAAGCTACCAATTTAAACTTCGTAGTGGGCTAAGAATCCAGCTGTGATGGCTCAGTAAGAGAGTGTAATGGAAGTTTAGATTTGTGATATCATCTGTCACCATTCAAGAAAGGGTCCACACTGGGGAGGTAAGGGGAGGCAATAAATGAACTAAAAAATATCACACAAAAGCAAGCCTCAACAGAGAAGTGATTCTCTGCTAATGGTGATTTTGTTGTTTGTTTGTGCATTGAAAAGAATCTCTTCATTGACATAGAGGGAGAGAATTGTTGTTTTAATTCTAGTAATAACTGATTTACTCTCCAATTTGTGGGCTCAGGGCAACAGCAGAGTACTGTAACCCCCATGTCCCAGAGGTGGGAAAGACAGTCTGGTTTACTCGAGGAGTGAGCCAAGTGGCTAATTAGAGTGAATGTGAAAAGATACCGTGCCAAATAACATTTTCAGTGGTGGATATTTTTAACTGTGTGCAATATATTTTGACCTATTTCCCCTTGTTCAACTATCTTACATGTTCACATTTTAATACTATGCAAATATTTTCCTCATATTCAAGTTGGGTAAAAGAAGGTGAGTTTCTGACCCTGAAACGAATGTTAAGTCTGTTAGAAAGTCAAGGCACAATTTGTTGAGTTCACTTTTTCTGATTCACCAGTGGTATCCATTCAATTTCTTAACTCAAGAAATCTAGTAACACTTCCTATGTACAGAGGTTCTAGGTAGTACTTTTCAAATGCCATTTATGGAAACAGAGACCTTTCAAAACAAGTCATCGACTCTTCCTTTTCAGAATATCACAAATGTGTTCTAGGAATGCCTGATCTTTTGGTTTCTGCAATCACCACATGCCTAAGGGAATCGTTATTCTGAGTGCACTCTCTCTCGGCTCTCTCTCTATCTCTCTCTCTCTCTCTCTCTCTCTCTCACACACACACACACACACACACACACACACACACACACACCAGTTAATAGTGTCTAATGAAAATGCTTCAAAGTTTAGGGATGAGGAACTAGCTACTTTCCTCAAAAAGGAAATTACTGTGCCTTGCTGGAAATTAACTGTGCAGCATAACCCCATGCTGAAGTGTGCCCCCTGGTGACTCTATTGAGCATTTCTCATTTTTATATTCTATAGCTAAAAGAGAATAGGAGTATTTCTCCATGTTTAGGGGCTGAGGGAGTTAACAGGACAGGATAGAGAGGGATGTGCAGTCACATAAAATCCAGTACTGGGTATGGAACTTACCAGTTCTTTGAGGATCTACATAGTCACCTTAAAATATTCTTTTTCTCCAAGGCAATGTGCAAGCCTTATTTGAAATTGGTAGTTGGTTGTTCAGTTGAATTTTACAAAGACCCATTTGATGCTGCCAAGGCAGTAAGAGACCCCAAATTCTCCAAAGTTGCATCCCATTGTTACCATGTGAGAAAACATGGGCGTAAGCTCATATTCGCTTTAAAATGTATGGTATTGGGATAGTACATTTGAAGATCACCAGCCTTTATCTGTATATTACTTGCTTTCATGAAATAAGTCAACAATAGCTGTCATCTATTTGTGGGAAAAATTTTTATTTTTTTCAAAGCACTCAGAAGTTATTTTCTAACTTTGCAAACCTTTGAGGCAATTAGTGTAGAAATCAGCATTTGTAGTTGAAGAAAAGTAAATTGAGGCCCAAGGAATGTATTTAACTGACACAAACTGACATAAGAACAGTAAGGTAATAGTCAAGCTGAAACTAGAACTGAAGAAAGCAAAAGTTAGATCATGGTTGCATAATATGTCTTTGATATATCAGCAGATCTGGTAGAGACAAATGTCATGAAACTCAATCCTGGAGATAAATCCCACAATCTAGGAATCGGTTATATATTGAGGAAAAAAATGTTTAGTCTAAGGTAAAGACTTCAACAGGCAAGTCCAAACTTAAGAGAATGCCAAGGTCAATCAACTACAGATGTTTTCAAGTCCAAGGGAATTGTATAGTAGTAAGAGAAGTGGAAGCTTTCCAAGTAGGGTCCAGGCCAATACTGGAGTAGAGTGGACTGTGACACACTACACTCTCTTTTGCTTCATTTGTTTTCAACTTCAGATGATTTTGACCCACAAGCTACATTTAGAAATATCTAGAGACATTTTGGTCATCAGAACTGGGTGGGTGTATGGCTGCTACTGGCAGCTATTATTTGGAAGATAGGGATGTAGCTGGACAAACTACAACACACGAGATAGCCCCCTACATATCTGGCCCATAAAGAAAATAGTACTGAGTTTGAGAAACGCAGTCAACTTAGAGTAATCATCCAGTAAATGTTAGGTCAGCTTAATTTGATGAAAGGAAATTTGTAGGTTTAATATTTATTCTACCGTTCTGGAACACCCTTTAATTTGTATATCAGGCTGTAGTAGTAGACTGGTTGGGGCAGACATCTTAAAAATCATGCAACATTTCTTTTCTCTATGCTGTATTCATCCAATATGAAAAGAAGCCACACATGGCTTTCTCCTTTCCTATTCTACATGCTAAAGAATATTTTTCATTAAAATGTATTTATTCCTTATCAAGGGATAGAAATGGAGTTTTTTGCCAATTAATTATTAGTCCCTTTATTTGTAAGGACTGGATATTTTAAATTATATTGTGTCAAACTGCTAAAAAAAGTTTACTATTATAAATGGAATACTAAATAAATATTCATTTTTGTATTTCCTTTTAGGTTGCTCAATAAAAGCTTGCATATCCAGAGACTCAAATCAGAACTTCTTATAGAGAATGAAAGTAATATATAATTAAGTGGAAATTTACAAAAACTCAGGGCTTGGCTGACTGAGTCTATTAGAAGCAATTGTATCCAGCATTTTCCTGCCTAACCCCCATTTACTGGATCACCTTCTCCCAGCAGCATCTTTCTCCTGCTGGGGAATTGGCCTTGTGCTTTGAAACCATTGAAAAAGAAAATAAATGTTTTATGTTTTATCTTTTTGTGTTGCTGGGATGAACTAAGCACATACAAGTGTCAAACAAAAAAAGACAACAGAACCATGAAATTTGGATTCATTTAATATTTACTACAAAAGACACAGTTCAAAGTTGTTTAAAGCACACAATCACTTTCCCTCTCTGATCTAGATTAGCGTTGCTCAATTTGGTGTCAAGTGTGACGATTTAAGTTTAAATTTAGGATATCCATTTTCACCACTTGTATTCAATACAGCATTAGAAGTCTTAGCACAGGTAATTAGGCAAGAGAAAGGAATAACAAGCATCGAAATTGGAAAGGAAGGAATTCAATATTCTGTATTTCCAGAAGACATGATTTCATAACTAAAGAAATCTAAATTTTTCATCAAAAAGATGTTAGAACTGAAAAACAAATTTAGTAAAGTTGCAGGATACAAAATCAATATGCCAAATAGTAGCATTTTTACATATCAATAATGAACTTGCTGAAAAAGAAATCAAAAGAGCAATCTTATTCACCATAGCTACAAAATAATTAAAATATTTAGGAATAAATTTAACCATGAAGTGAAAGATCTCTATACTGAAAATTAAAAATAATGAAGTCATAGACACACACACAGACACACACGGACACACACAAATGGAAACAAATGGACAGGTAGCCCATGTTCCTTGGTTGAAGGAATTAATATAGTTAAAATGACTATATTATCCAAAGCCATCCTCCAAAAATACCAATGAAATTCTTCACAGAAATAGAAAAAAATCCTAAAATTCAGATAGAACTACAAAATATTCTGAATAATTAAAGCAATCCTGCAGAAAAGAAAAAGAAATTAAGAAACAAAACACAAAACAAAACAACCAACAACAAAAAGCCAAGGTATTACATTACCTGACTTTAAAGCATACTACAAAGTTATAGAAACCAAACAGCATGGAATTAGAATAAAAACACATGAGCCAATACAACAGAATATTGGACCCAGAAATCAATCCATATATATCTATATATATCTATATATATATAGATATATATATATATCTCGACTGATTTTTGACAAAAGCACCAGGAACACACATTGGAGAAAGGAAATTGTCTTCAACGACTGGTGCTTAGGCAACAGAATATCCATATGCAGAGAAATGAAACTAGATCCTTTCCTTCATCATACCTAAAAATCAACTCAAAACTGATTGAAGCAGGTACAGGGTGCAAGCCTGTAATCCCAGTGGCTCGGGATATTGAGGCAGGAGGATGGAGAGTTCAAAGCCACCCTTAGCAAAAGTGAGGTGCTAAGCAACTCAGTGAGACCCTATCTCTAAATAAAATACAAAATAGGGCTTAGGATGTGAATCAGTGTTCAAGTGTCCCTGAGTTCAATCCCTGGTACCCAAATAACAAAGCAAAACAAAACATTGAAGACCTGAATGTAAGACCTGAAACTATGAAATTACTACAAGAAAACATGGAAAAATACAAACAACAGGAGACATAATCCTAGACATTGCTGCAGGCAAAGATTTTTTTTAAATAGAAACTCAAAAGCACAGGCAAGAAAAGTAAAAATAGGCAAATGGAATATCAAAATAAGGACTTTGTTAACCACTAGGCAGACACTTTTTAAAAAACTTTTAAACCTACTTTTTAAAATTGAGAACCCGAGAAAGAAATGTGAGTTTTCTTGTTTATAATATGTGAGTTAGTACAAGGAAAAAGCAAAATAATATTAGTTATTCAGAAACCTTACTCAGCCTGTCAGTATACATCAAATTATATAGTCCCTCATCTTTTAAAAGATTTCCCACATAAAATCATGCTTATTGATATTTTAGATTTTTTAAATTTACTACCTAATACTGAGAGCAGTTTTTATTTCTTTATTTTTTTCCTTTTTTAAAAATTTTTGATTCATTGTGTGCAAAAGGGGTAGGCAGACACTTTTAAGGGCAAGTCTCTGTACTAACAGGGGGAAAACTTCTGCCCCTTTAAGGGACTGTCCACATGCCTTCAAACTAATTTTTGTTTGTTTTGTTTGTTTGTTTCAGATAAGTCCCACCAGAGAAATTTACAAGGTACTAGCCAAAATTGCTGAGTTACTCTGACTCACTATTTTTAGGTGACTCAGAATAAACAAAGTTTATTCTATACTGAATTCTGTCTGGAAGGAATGCCCATTTGCCATTTTTTAGCATGTGAAGTTTGACCTTAACTGAGCATGCTCGAGAATGTGCTCACGTCTACATGTGATGATAGGTCTTTCCTATGTACAACTGTATGTATGTTTCCAATAAAAGCCTGCTGCTTTCTTTATCCAGAGAGAACACTGCCTTGAGAATTATTTCCAGTGCCCTTCTTACTTGCTGTAATAAATTTTTCTCCACCCTTCTATCTATATATTGGCTTTGCACTCAACAAAAGGCAAATCAGTAGTATTCAGTTACAGCTTCTGCCTGAAAAAGAAAATAATCAACAGAATTAAGAGACAACATATGGAATGGGAGAACATATCTGCAAACTATTCCACCAAGAAGAGATTAATATCCAGCAAACATAGGCAAATCAAAAAACTTAGCACTAAAAAACCCCAAATGATTCTATTGAAAAATGGGATAAGGATCTGAAAAGAAATTCTGAAAAGAAAACATAGAAATTGCTAAGAAGTAAAAAAAAAAATAGTATCACTAGTTATCAGGGAAATGCTTAAAACCACATGAGATATACCTCACTCCATTTGTATAGGTAAAGATTTTTTTGATTGGTACTCAAAAGTATTGTCAAGAAAAGTAAAAATAGACAAACTGGATTATATCAAAGAAGCTTGGCTAGCCACTAGGCAGGCCTTTGTAGGGGCACATTATCAAACAGAATGGCTGTTATCAAAAAGACAAAGTATAGCAAAGACTGGCAAGGAGGTAAAGAAAGTGGAACTTTTTACACACTGTTGGTCAGAATCTAAATTATTATGACCATTATGAAAATCAGTATCGATATTCCTCTCAAAACTACAAATAGAGCTATGATATGATCCATCAATCCCACTACTGGATACATATCCAAAGGAAAAACAATCATTTTATCAAAGCGACACCTGCATGTTTATTGCATCACAATTCACAAGCCAATGTATGGAATGAGCCAGGTTGTCCATGGATGGATAAGTGTATATAGAAAATGTGATATGTATACATAAGGAATCTTATTCAGCCATAGATAGAATGAAGTTCTATCATTTGAAACAACATAGGTGAAACAGATCATTATGTAAAGTAAAATAAACCAGGTAAAGAAAAATACCATATGATCTCACTCATTGTGGAAATTAAAAAGTCTATTTCATGGAAGAATGGAGTGAAATTGTGGATACTAGATACTGGGAAGAGCAAAGCAGGGTTGATGGAAAGAAGTTAGGTAAGGAGCACCAAAATGCAGTTTTGGTGTTCAGGTTTTCTATAGCACAGTGGGATAACTCTATTTTACAAGAATCTGTAATGTACTTCAAAACAACAACAAATAAAAATACTATGAAAGTTCCCACAACTTAGAAGTGTTTATTGTCTGAGGAGATAAAAGTACATATATTACCAGAGTTGATTATTATATACTATGTGTATGTATAAAATTACTGTATTCTTTTCCATAAAGATATACAAATGTCTCAATAGAAAAATAATAGATTTCAAAAGGGAAATCGTTCAGAAATTAAATTCCTTAGTTACATTAACCACATTTCAAGTGCTAAAATATTGGCTAGTGACCACCAAATGGGCATATATACAACACTCCCTTAACTCAGAGAATTTCATTGTACAATGCTCTTCTGGTACAGTGGATTCATAGTGTGTGAGGGCACTGATGAAGGTCAGAGAAGATGTTCCTGAGTAAGCAGAGTGCCTCTGCATGGCCACTTGATGGCTCTACCCTGTCCTATTGCTTTTTAAAAGTGTCACTTATTTTCATTTAATCCATCCAAGAATTATTTATTGAATACCTGCTATAGGTTAAGCATAATAGTCCTGGAGCCAGAAGTGAACAAAAATGTCCTTGCCTTAATAGAGGTTTAAATTTTAATATAGAAGATCAGTAATACATACACAAATAAGATAAATTCACACATACAAATATACATACTTATGCATATAAAACATGCAATGACCATGTTAGGAGCTATTTCAAATACAGTTCTCAAGGAAGACCCTTCTGAGAGGTGACACCTGACTAGAGCTTAAAGACAGGGAGGAGCAACTCATGCATTCTAGGCTTAGGAAAAGCAATGGTGGAATTTGAATATTGAAATGACATAATCTGACCTATACCATTTAAAATTTCCTATGACTGCTTGTGGGGAATAGACTACAAGTTTGCAAAAACAGAAGTGTGAACAGTTAAAAGAATAGCTGTAAATGGGGAAGGAAATAGTGGTGACTTAGTGTTTTCACCTGACAGAGATGAGAACTGGTTCAATTAAAATAATACATTGAAGCTGAATAACAGAATTCACTGATTAATTGAATGTAGAGTGTGAAATTATGGAGGGATTAAGAGTGACTCCGTGGTTTTGCTTGAGCAACTGGGTAGATGTCAATGTGATATTTACTGAGACTAAGAAGGCAGAAAGGACTGTCATACTATGAACTTTTATGTCATGGATATTAGAGGATCAGGAGTGGCTGAAGATCTTAAAATATGAATTCACTACTTGATTGGTTTTCCAAAAAAAAAAAAAAACTTAAGAAATGTTAATTACTATTTAGAAAAAATTTACCTTGATGTTAACACATCGGCTGAGTTCATAACTGCTGCACTAATTATCTTCCGTAATGACCCGCAGTTCTCAGCTGTATACACAAGTCAGCATTAGTTTGAAAGGAATTGGTCCTAGGAAAAGCTTAGCATATTTATTTATGGTTTTATTTTTTATTGACTTATGTGAATAATCATAATTATTCTATTTTTCAGTTTGATTTTCAAAATAATCTTCTCTTAAAATCATTTCTTTAAAGAAAGTCTTTATTATCTTCCTTATTTTCCTTACCAGCATGAAAATTACTGTCACATAATGTTCTTTAATTTAAGTATTAGATAATGAATATCATACGTTTATCGTTAATAAGCACAGCAAAGTGTTTAGTAAATTAGTGCTTAACAAATATTTGTTAGTTTAAATGGAATATGAATGATGTTTCCAGAAAAAGAAGTCCCACACAAAGAGAGATGCTAACTTGTGTATATTAAGTCAAATTTTCACAACTGAGCTACTATCTAATTATGGCAACTTTTACATATGATGTTGATTTCATTCTTACAACATTTATCTGAACTGGGTATTATTAGAAATGCATATTAATTTGGAAACCTACTTAAGGTCATACAAGTAGTGTGTGGCAATGCTGAAATGTGTACTTGGATAGCCTATCGGTATGTAGGGTTGGGGGAGAGTGTAGCTATTATGAATATTGTTTTATAAAATAAGTCAGTGGTCTAGTAGGTTACGACTTAAAAGGAAGTAAGTAGAAGCATCTTATGGGGAAGGTAAGAGGACATCCAGACAAAAGCAGTTGTAGATTGTTCCACTATAAATAATGCCCTTTGAATCCCCTGAACTCTATCAGAGCATACCCATGATTGCTTAATATCCAATCTGATGGACATATTTCCATCCCTACTGAACTCGACCTTAAAGTAGCATTCAATACCTCTTCTATTTTATACCTAATGCTGATAAGTAGAGGTCACCTTTCAAGTAGAATTTGGACTTTTCTGAAGGGCTGAAGGGTTCACAATGTGTCTCCATGATACATCTTTCACTACATCTGAACATGAGATTTGTTATGTTCAATATTAGACAATGTAAAGGTCTATATCTATACCTGTATCTTTTTGTTTTTCCATAAATAATTGTAAAATATGTTTCTCTCATTTGCATTTCTCTCAATTATAAGGTTTAATGATTATTTGTGGCCTTAGTATTCCTTACGGGATATGAAATGTTAAGAAAATTTGAACCTGCAAAACACATTATATTTCAATCTTGAAGAGCCAGTACACTGAGAAAGTATATACTGGTTAAAAAAAGTTAAGGATGCATCAGTTTCAATGATTACACAATGTGGAATGTCAGAAAGAGAACACAACTCCTGAAGGGAAACACCAGATGTTCCCTCTGCCTCTTTTATTAAAAAATTATGGTGAGAAAAGATGAAATTAAGAATACATTGAGTTATCCTAATATGGGAAATTGTATCAACACATGCTTTGTGAAAACACCTTCTTTGAGTCCCAATTTTCCCCATACTATTCCAGGTATGTATAACTCAATGTTCCCAAACAGTTCTCTGAAACAGAATTATATAAGGGATGTAGTCTATAGCTGTTTTAGTCAATTTTTTTGTTACTATGACCAAAAGAGCTGACAAGAAAAGTTTTAGAGAAGAAAATGTTTATTGGGGGCTCACATTTTCAGACATCTCAGTCCTTAGAAGGCTGACTCCATTGCTCTGTGCCTGAGATGAGGCAGAACATTATGGTGGAAGGGTGTGGCAGAGAAAAGCAGTTGGGAACATGGCACCAGGAGGGGTCAGGGGACTGACTCCTCTTACTACAGACAAAATATATACCCCAAGTTATGCCTCCAATGACTCACCTCCTCCAGTCACACCCTGCCTTCCTACAGTTACCACCCACTTAATTCCTATTAGAGGATTAATGCACTAGTTATGTTAAAGTTCTCGTAACCCAATCATTTTATCTCTCAACTTTCTTGCATTAGCTCACACATGAGCTTTTGCAGGACACCTCACTTCAAAACCATAACAATAACCTTTCTCAATTTAATCAGAAAATTCTTCTCCTTCCCCTATCCCATTCCTTTACACTCTCAGAAACTCCTATTAACACCTTACAGTATTTGAGGGTTTCCTGGTTCATAGTTTGTAGGACTGCACCAGACTTTCAACAACCTCCAAATGGACTTCTCGCTTCTGATCACCTATTTCAAATACATTCTCCACACCAAAGAGAGATTTCCAGAATATCCACTTTCTGGAAAAATAAAATTTTTGGCAAATTCTTTTTTTTATTTTATTTATTTTTATTTTTACAGACTGCATTTTGATTCATTGTACACAAATGGGGTACAAATTTTCATTTCTATGGTTGTAATCATACATGTACATAGGGTAATGATGTCTGTGGAATGAGGCAAATTCTTTTTGAACCCTTTAAATTATTCACATAGATTTAGTTAACTGCCTACCTTCTTATGCCTGTTCCAGATTCCCTCATCTTAACCTCACTTTTCATCTGGTTTTCCCATTGCACACAAGGCTTTTACATATTAAACTCCTTCCCCAAAATATTCTTTTTCTTTATACTTCATTGCCTTGCACCTGCTATTCTATCGTGTTCTCTGTTATTGCAATGCAGGAGTTGATCTCAGCACTATTGGTGTATTCAACAATTTTCATAATTGTTCTTTTGTGAAGAGAGGTCCTGTGCATGGGAAAGGTTGCACCCTGTCCTGGCTTCCACAAGCCATGCTTTGTTCTTAGTGAAAACCACTATTGTAGTGAAAATTCATGTGCCTTTCTGAATACCAGTCAAGGATCACTCCTCAGGAAAGACCTGTGAAACACCCAGTCCTCCCTATCAGGAGATCTGGTCACTTTTTATGCTCTGCCATACATTAAGTCAAATTATTTTATAGTAGTCAGTATACTATTTGTATTCACAGAAAAACATTTGTTCAATGTTGGAGCTAGACATCTCTGATGAATCTATTACTTTGATGTGCATTTCTTTCCAGTATCATGTTTAGTAACAAATATCATGATGAGAGTATTTCTACCATGAAAAACGGGACATGCTACAAATCAGCATTCTCCCTACCTCTGGAAGTTATTTATTAAACATTTTCTGCTGGTGCCTGCTATGTGCCATGCTTTCTCTCTGCAGTAAAAATACATGGGACAAGGAGGACCCTGTGTAATCTAACAAGTATTATTAACTAGATTGTGAACTCAGAGAAAGATTGTTTTCTGTTCATCTTCTATATCTGGGCACTTACATAGTAGGCATTTTTAAAAAGTTAATAAAAGCACTATTTGAACATATATAAATTATGAATGTGTAATTTCTTAAAGTTCCTAAATAATGCTCTCACTTTTACTTGCTTCAATTCTAAAACTCTATTGCAACAATGGCATATTTTAGTAGTTATTTTAGTATTTCTAAAATTTAGTGAGCCAGCAGGGAGGTACTCTCAAGCTGTAGTAAATTTCAAAGTTTAATTACAGCTATTATGAGTCTTTCAAAATGGTTTTTGTAATTTCTTACAATTAATTTGACCATTCCTTTCAGCAGGGACTTTTGTAAATTTCCAGTCTTCCTCTTGCATTCTCTTGACAATTACTCTTTTGTCTCATTTGTCCATTTCATTTCTTTCTCCTTACTTTTTTTGTGATCCAGATTTTTCCATCTGTGCTTTATGTTGATTTTTAAAATCCTTTTTTATTTTAAAGTGAAATTAGCACATCTTTAGAAAAATGATTATGCTTGGAAAGGAGAAGAAAGAAAAATGGGATTTGGTTTTATGGCTTTAGCTGTATTTGTGATTATTTCATTTAAAAAAAATCCTAAAACAAAAATGGCAATTTCTTAAAATTTTTTAAAATTGTTGAGTAAATAAGCGAATGTTCTTTTTTCCTTTGTGTATGTTTGAAATATGTTTAATTCACTATGAAATGGCAAAGCAATCTCTTTAAAAATTAGACAATATAGAAAAATGTAGTAATGAAAAGAACATTTTAGTAACCAGTGGCAGTATTCAAGACAGCTAGTTAATAGCCAATATGACATGGAACTGACCAATCACCTGGGACTTTGGACAGTTGCTGTATGACTACATTCATTCATCCTCCGGATATCTGTTCTTCCAGCAGCCAGTGAAAACTGCCACCAGAGTTTTGTGATACATTTATGGACACTTTTAAATTTATGTACATGCACACTTAATTTTTTCCAGAAATCACAGCATACCACAATTTTTTCTATTATAACAATTTTCATGGTTACAACTATTCACTTATCCTGTTGGTATCTTCCACCGGATTATAGGCTAATGGTAAGGCAGAGTTACAGTGTCTCTGATGCAGTACAATATAGCTAGGACCTGTCCTATCGCTCAGCTTACTCACAATGCATATTATTAACACCTTTTTATCTAAGGAGTTACATATGTACACTATTATTTTTCCAAGTGATGTATATTCCATGAAATGATATGTCACAAATCATTGAATAATATGCTGTTGGACATTTAGGTGACTTTTATTTCTCCACTATAATTCCAAGATCCTCCTTGTACTCTATTTATTATGTTGATATTCAAGGTAAGGAGAAAGGACAGACAGTAGTTAGAGGAGGCAGTTGAGAAAAAATGAAGATAGTATTGTAACATTTTTGAGATACAGAAGAACACTAACTGCTTTTCTTGAGGTGATGAACATAATTTGAAGAGTACACCTTTTAAGATTCTCTCAAGTCTAGCATTCTGTAACCACCCAAATCTAAAGAATCTGAGAGAGACATGACTACTGGGAAATTAGTCCTAGAATGAACAACAAACAGGAAAGGAGGTTGAGTCACAGACAGAGTGTGATACTGTGAGTGGCAGTATTGTACTGCACACTACTTTTGGATACTTTTGAATCTGTCCAGACAGCATGTGCCCAATCAAAATATCTTATAAGCAACTATTTTTTTTTGGTGAAATAAATCCATTTTTTCCATTAACCTTTGCTTGTTATTGCGATAGTAGTTTAAAATATTGTATTCCATGAAAAAAAAAAAACTTTACGGAAGACTATCTCTGAAATTTTGTTTGGAAGACCTAAGGCATGCTGAAATACATGTTTCTTGAGGGTAGGAGGAACTTTACATTAGTACCTCCTGAACAACTTCTTTATCTTTTCTGTTGTTGCCCTACAAGACAATCTTTAAGTAAATTTCTGAGAAACATTCCAAAACCACAAATTATGGAGTTGATTAATTTCAAACATGAACATCATTAATTTTTATCTCCATCATTATAGACAATAGATCAAAATGTGACTGTGGACCAAGGTAGAGAACACACAGTCTTAATTCACTTCAGTTAAGCATCAAGACAACAAAATAAATCTTAAAAAGAAATTTCATAGTTACCTTTACTTGAAGCAGATTGGATTGACAATAAAACTCATTAGTGTTTGTTATAATTAGATATGGAGGAATAGGTAAAAAGATTTGCATTGTATTTTTCTTTGCTAATGAAGAACAGTGATTGTGCAAACACTCAAAATGTTCAGGTGTACATTTATTATAGGACTATCCATACCCTCAAGAATGGATTGTTGCACACGAAACTGTCACTGTCTCCTAAGAGTGGTGAAATGACATTGCTAGGACACAGATAAAAGTATAGATTTTAGGAGTAGAAAGATCTAAAGTCATGGCAGTCATTAGTGAGACACTAAACTAATATCCAATGAAATACAAGCAATTAAAAAAGTGGGATGATTTTGGTGAAAACAACCAAAGTGAAATCCTATCGCCCTGGCTGCAAAAGTATCAGAAACAATTGTAAGGAAAAGGAGTCCTGGGGAATTCCAGATTAATAAAATTTCAATTAAATGAGCTTTTCTTCTATCCAGTTAATAGATAGCTTGACTCTAATTTACATCAGGAACAGAACCATAAATTCTTGGATTGCCATACTTTTGAATTTGATATCTTCCACTACCTAGACTTAGGCTTCTTGAGATGATAATTTATATGTGTCCTAGAACACAAGAAGTTACAATTCAACTTGTAAATACTGCTAAATGTTTTGAGGGCCCTTCTATCCAACTGAGGTGAGAATTCACCATCTGTTTTGAAACCATATAAGCAGACAAAAACCACATGTAGCTGACTTACATAATTCTTTCAAGGAGAAAAGAAGCCTTGGGCTGCTGAGTGTCAAAACTGCTTATTTCTCAGCATAGTTGAGTGCGGAATCAGCAGTGCTACGACAGAAATTTGAAGGTGAATGACTACACAGGTCTGAAGCCAAAAGTCTGGGTAACAGACACTGATTTTAAAAAAGTATTCATATCTACCATTTGTTCAAACCAGCCCCTCAGGAGAATAATGGTTTCTTTCCTATATTATCTTTGCTTACACCTACAAGTTACAATGAACAGTGGCAATGGATTAATGATCCTGAACTGCCACTTATATTCTGCATGCAGAAAATGGAATGGTCAAAAAGTATCAAATGACTGCTGCTATTGCTGCCTCCAATGAAAACAAAGAAATTAAGTCACAAGACACAATTTCCAAATACTTTTCATGTTTACAGCTTCATTTCACAATTACTTATTTTGTTCAAGAGTAGGTTATTCATGATAATTATCTGCTTATGTTTTAAATTCTCCTTTTGATTACTGATGTTCATTGTAGTAGGCATAGCTTGTTCATAAAATTAAATACATATTGAGCAACTAGTATTTGCCACACACTTTACTATGCACTGAACACATAAACTGAATGTACACTTATTAATTCTTTATTCTACTCCACATGACAGCAATGCAATTATTATAAAAATCAACTAATTCTGGTATTTATGACTGCCCAATTTAAGGAATTTAGGGAAGCCTTGAAATCAGAAATAAATAGTATCTTTTTACTGCCTTTAAAACTCATTGTAACTATTGACCTTTCACTTTTAAATAAAGTTTTCTTCACTAAACATCACAAAAAGGTAAATTTTATGAAAATCAGGGTTCCTCTGTTGAAAGCAATAGACACAGAATCCAGCTAAATTAAATTAAAATGAAAAATATTAGCAGGATGTGACTGGATGTGGGTATCTTTGACTGAAAAAAGAAAGTAAGAACCAAATTGGTCATCTCAGTAGCTCTACAGCCTTATTAGGTCACAACCAATGTCCTTGTGACAGTTCACTGAAGGATCAAGGTACTGGGCATGAGTCTGAATTATTATAATCAGGTTATGCATCATTGTGGGGAGAAAGGTGGGTCAAAGGTGGGTCCATTCTAAGTTTTCTGAGGAATCTCCATACTGCTTTCCAGAGTGGCTGCACCAATTTGCAACTCCACCAGCAATGTACAAGTGTCTTTTTCTTCACATCCATGCCAACACCTATTATTGTTTGTGTGTTCTTGATAATAGCCATTCTAATTGGAGTAAGACCATCTTAGGGTGATTTTTATTTGCATTTCTTTAATTAGTAGAGATGTTGAACATATTTTCATATATTTGTTAATCACCTTTTGACCCAGTTATCCCACTCCTTGGTTTATAACCCAAAGGACTTAAAATCAACATACTACAGTGACACAGCTACATCAATGTTTATAGCAGCTCAATCACAATAATTAGATTGTGGAACCAACCCAGATGCCTTTCAACAGATGAATGGATAAAAAAATTGTGGTACATACACACAATGGAATATTATTCAGCCATAAAGAAGAATAAAATTATGGCATTTTCAGGTAAATGAAGGGAATTGGAGAATATCATGCTAAGTGAAATAAACCAATCCCCAAAAAAACAAAGTCTGAATGTTTTCCCTGATAAGTGGATGATGATACACAATGTGGAGGGTGGGTAAGAGAAGAATAGAGGAACTTTGGATTATGTAGAGGGAAATGAGAGGGGGAGGAGGTGGGGGTATGAAAAATGGTGGAATGAGACAGACATCATTATCCTATGTATGTGTATGATTACATGAATGGTATAACTGTACATCATGCACAACCATAGAAGTGAAAAGGTGTACCCCATTTGTGTACAATGAATCAAAATGCAGTCTGTAAAAGTAAAAAAAAGAAGGGCTTTCCAGGATCCTCTCAAACAAATCTAATATGCAGTGTGAGGTAAGCACATCAGTAGTTGTCTGGGGCTGGAAGTTGGGTGGTATGAGTAAGTTCAAGAAGGGGCAAAAGTAACCCTTGGGAAGCAATATATATTTTGATTTGGTTGATAGTTACACTGAGGCACAAATTTGTCAAAAATCATTGAAAAGTACACTTTGGTGAATTTTATTCTATTTACATTATGTACACAAAAATTTGTTTAAAAATATATCCAGAAATATTGCCACACCTAAATATATTAAAATATGCCTTTATTTTACTGTGCCCACCATATCTCTAGAAATGGCAAAATTGAATCTGTCATGACAGAGTGAAGAAAATCCAGACTTAAAAACCAACCATTAAAAGCCTCAGGAGATATTCCCAGGGGGGAAAAACAAATGAAGAAATATTTGTTCAAGAAAATCTATGAAAATGCAGTAAGAAAAGCAATAGTGTATGATGTTTCAACTAGAACCACTCTCTTATCCCTCCCAGATGAACAAGGTATAGAAATTTCACTCAAGAGTTGTAAGGCCAAGAACACAAGATTCCTATCACCTTTGCTCCAGGTTGGAGAGCTTTCTTCCTCAGAGAATTAGATTCTCAGCATTTCTCATCTTGACCCACCCACCTTCATCCATTCTGAAGCAAAGTCCTGGTAAGTGTGTGTAAGTGGGGAAATCCCTTCTTATACAAGGGGAGCAGATATTCTACTTTGAATGTGGCATGATGAGACCATGGGCCCCTGATCTCTTTTCCCCTGACGTGTGAGGCATATACCAATGCATGAAAAGACAAACGAAGAGAACCTTAGGATGATTAGCTTCTAAACTAGTAATGCCACTCATAAGTTTGCATAGTTGTTACTCACAGATCCAGAGCCCTAGCTTAGAAATTTTGCCTGGGGCCATGGGAGGGAAGAAGCATGTAAAAAAAAAAAAAAGGATAGCATTTTAATATCATACCAAAAGAGATAACTTTATTTAAAATATATTTTGGAGAAGTTCAAATTTAAGGGTGCTCTAAAGAATCATGGAGACTATGGTGAAAGGCAACCGAGAGAATATTTAAGGCATGGTCTAAATTGTAGGCTGGCTAGTTTTAAGAGAGAACTATATTATAAAAGTTGGAAGTCACCACCCTGGGGTTAAAAAGCAAACAAAAACCTGACCTCAACAACTTCCTACAAAGGAGTCAGAATTTGGTTGGATTATACTATAGAACAGTTTTTGCTCTGGGATATTGTGAAGAATCGACAGATCACCAAGCAATTAATGAATAGAGCAATTAGTAATGACAGCTGTCAGGGAAAGAGAAAAATTAAAAGGAGAAATTAAAAGGGAAATCAGAAAATACTTTGAGGTGAATGAAAATGAAGGTATACTCCCAGTATGTATGGGATATAGCTAAAGCAATGATTAGAGGGAACTCTGTAACTGTAGATAACTATGTAGACAACTAAGAAAGAAGGCCTCAAATCACCAATCTAACCTCTCACAAAAGGATAATGGAAAGAGAAAAGACTTTTCTTTCACAACCCACAGGGCTTGTCTTTTCCACAAAGCAATTTACAAACTTCCTAAATCAATATCAAAGCTACAGAGTTCAAAGTAAATTTCTGTTTATCACAGGCTTTTCTTTGTTATTAATTTAACAATAAGCTAACTTCGATTATTCCCACATTACACAGTAAATCCCTTAGATTGGCTGATGGTAATGTAAAAGAGCATGATCGTATTTATACCTGATTAGATTTTATCTTAGGGAAATCTCAATTGCAAAATTTCATGAGCCTGCAAAATGAAAACTGCTAATTTTGAATTATGTATGCACACCATGGGTTTTTCACCTAAATCTCAGCAGCCTTTTCCTACCTCTGCCTCTAGACCACTTCATCTCCACATGAGCAGATGAGTTTTCTCTACTGTATGCAAAAGTGCAGGGCATTCATGCTTTCCAAAGAAGATAAATTATGTGAGATGTTTCAGGAAAAAAATATGTTCTATATTCAAACATGACTGGAAAATGTTCAACTTGATACCTACATCTTTAGATACTTAAAATGCATTTTAAAGGCATTAAAAAGACACTATTAGTACTGATTTCAAGGCTTCCCTAAATTTATTTGAACCCAAAAATGTTTATATAACACTTTAAAACGAACTGTGAGAAAGATGAGCATATATGCATCCTTTCTGGTCAGGTGGCTCCTTATCTCTTAGACTTGTATCTGAATCTTAAGGCTGAATTCAAGCCATGACATGACTACTTCAATCTCCTTCTGAAGTTATATCAATGCTTTTTGTTTCTGTTTTTGCCTCAACTCTAATTAGAATTAGCATTTTTAAAGGACAAGGATTATTATATACTTTTAAAAATTTCTATTTGTGCATAGTACCTGAACATATAAAATCCCCTATATCCATCTTCAACTATTAATTCTCTTAGAGCCAATTCCTACAGCTAACATGAAAAGCACTACAATGCAGATGAAATTAGTTGAGATGGGTATTTCTATTGGGTATTTCACTTCGTACAAAAACAGAAGTCCAAAATATATTAAGATATTTTTCACAAGTCACATAACAAATCTGAGGTTGAGCCATAGTCTATATATCTGCTCCATTTTCTTTCTTACCTACCACACTCTAATTTGAGACGGAATATGACATTTGTGCAACAACCATCTATTCTTACAAGATAGGTGATGATCACATGTATCAGAAACTGTTTTAAGCAAAAAAAAAAAAATTTTAAATAGCAAACTAGAATTCTATCATTAAAAATAGGCCCCACAGGTATAAATTGAATGTCTAAAAGAAAGCATAAACCAACTTTTAGAGGGAACTGGGAAACACTGACTGGGCTACTCTCACTGTTTTCATATTTTATGGTGCTATATGTTCAACTTTGACTAGCAAAAAACACTGGGCTTCGGAGTCAGGTGCTTGGGTTTTCTAGGAATAAATTTACATGAAATTAGAAAATCTTCTAGAGCTCTATAAGTCCCTTTTCCTAGACTATAAAATAATAATACTGAAATTTCCTTATTTATATCACAGACTTTGTAAAAGCATTTTTTAAATAATTAAATATGAAAAAAATATTAAGGAATGAGTACTGATGTTCTTAATGCATTTCCCCAAAAACCTGGCTAATTCATACCATCTACTTGAGGAATTATTGCTGAATATTCTCTGCTCCTCCTTCTTGTCCATTTTTGAAGTATTTACAGTCACTTGCTATCTTCACAGAAGCTCAGACTGTCTTCTATGACCACACCTAGGGCATGTGAGAGCATTCATTGAAGGAGGAGAACAGGGCTCTCCATGATCTGTTGCCTAAGCAATCTTAATCCAAGCCCAGGACTGCATGGACGCAGGCTTTTCTCTTCCCAGTGGGAGGGACACAACTTCCCAAACATCCAGTTAACCCTTCCTAGCAAACTTGTAAATGTGCAGCATCCTCAACCCAAGACAGTTGGATGCCTGGGTCAGATATAAAAAGGCCACTGCCAAGCTCAAACTGTCCATTAAAAGGAGGCAAGAGCAGGCCTCCCTCTGGAGCATAGCAATGGTATACCTATAGGCCCTGGGCCAAGCATACTTATTGGCAGGATCAATGAACACATGTTCCCTCAAACACCTCTTTTTGCTTTAAAAAGTTGTCCCCCAAACTATCTTATCCCCACACAAGGTGATAGATTCTCTATCACCTACCTTGCCATACTCTTTAAAAACAGGGACTATGTGTTTTTTTGTTTTGTTTTTTTACATTTTTCCTTTTCTTGTCCCAGTTTTTAACATAGCACTTGGCATACATTAAACATTTTAACAAGAAGACAATGTTTAAAATTATTTAGTTACCCTAGGAAGTACTAGAAACTTGGAGAAACTAACTCAGATTGTGTTTTAGTCAGCTTTTACACAGCTGCAACCAAAATACCTGACAAAACAACATAAAAGAGGAAAGATTTATTTTGGCTCATGGTTTCAAAGGTTTAGTCCATTGTTAACAAACTCCATAGTTCTGGCCTGAGGTGAGGCAGAACATCAGAGTGGAAACACGTGGTGGAGGAAAGCAGCTCACGACCTGGCAATCAGGAAGCATAGAGAGCTCTGCTCACCAGGGACAAAATATATACCCCAAAGGCACCCCCTCACTGACCAACTTAGTACAGCTACACCTTACCTGCCTGCAGTTATTGCCCAGGTAATTCGTATCAGTGGATTAATCCAGTATTAGGTTACACCTCTCATCATCTTGTTGTTTTATCTCTGAATGATCTTGCATTGTTTAACACATGAGCTTTTGGGGGATACTTCATATCTAAACCATCACAGATTGTATTTTTTATATGTAGACTCTCTTTTATAGAGAAAATAGAATAGGAAGTTCTTAGGAGAAATGTGTTTCAGGAGGGAGAGTAAAACTGGGTGAGAGATCACAAAAGAGGAGTCAGAAAAAATATTACTAGTGTGGAAAGGGGACAAAATTTAGCCTTTTGGACACATGGGCCATAAATATAGAGGCAAAAGTAAATTGGGGACTCCCTTGTTGTTGGCACTCACCCTGTATTTCTGTCCAACCAGGTTCCCCAGATCTTCTGCAGAAAACTATGATGATGGAACACCTTAAGAGGGATGTCTCATGGTATATGAAGATCAGAATTTTCTGTTATGACTTCCAGTTCACTTTTAATTTATTTGTAAAAAATCAGCAAGAATGAAATCCCCCAACTGTTGCCTGGGGTGCTCTTTTACTGAGATGAATGTTAAGCTTTATTGGCTATATTCCCTATAACATTGCTTTTCTCATGCAAGCTCTTGCCCCTGTTTGCTTTAATTGATGGAATAAATAAGGAGAACAGAAGTCAAATCAAAGAAAATCCAACAATCATCTCTTTAGCTTTATATCTGTCCATATACTCACTGGGTTTTGAGCAACCTATTTCTGAATTCATCAGTATATACTGAACCTTATTTTTTGGCCTATATTGGATCTAATAAACATTGCCTATATCACAGTTCAATATTTTTATTTTAGAACTTTCAAAGTGATGCATATCAATGAATAACTGACATGTCATGATGTTAAAACAAATGGCATTCTACATACACATAGGCTCCAGTGCCATCTCTGGGTGGCATAAGGAGCAGAAGAATCACTGATATTTGTACAACACCAATGCTGCTTGTGTTGTCCCTTTGGCCAGAGATACTTTGTCTCAGACAAGTCTTCTGGGCAGAGCTGTCAAACCCAGTTTTTGTCTACCCCCATGCTATGTCACCCCCAAGTGGGTAGAAGAGGTTTTCTTATTTTGTTTTGTTTTGGTTTTTATACTGGAGATAGAAGCCAGGGGTATTTTACTACTGAGTCACACCCCTAGCCCTTTTTATTTTTATTTTGAGACAGAGTCTTACTAAGTTGCTTAGGACCTCCCTAAATTGTTGAGGTTAGATTTGAATTTATGATCCTCCTTCCTCAGCCTTCCAAGTTGCTGGGATTACAGGTGTATACCACCACACCCAGCCACAGCTTTGTTTTTAGTATCATTTAAACTACTAGTACTCTGGAAGTATGGGAAGTATAGGAAATGACCAAGAAAGAACCAAGATAAAAATAATAACAGAATGTGTGACAGATACCATTGCCCTGTGTACATGTATGAACGCACAGATGGTGTGACTCTACTTTGTGTACAACCAGTGAAACAATAGCTGTACTCCATTTGTGTTCAATGAATCAATAAGTAAATAAAAAAAATGCACACAGAAGATGAATTAGAGCATTTAGATACATTAGAGGAAAGTACATTTAAGAGTAAGTTTGCTCTCCAGTAGCTTGTTCAATTCAGGGCCTGTAGGAACTTTGACCATAGTAGAGCCAATGAAGGAAACCATAGCTTTAAATTCATTGGAAAAATTGCTATGCAAAGACTATCTTGGAGTTTGCTAGTGACTGTCATGTTAAGTAAGTCAATTTCTATATTACATAAAGGTTTGGAAACTGGATATTTCAATTATTCTAGTGCTCTAGAAGAGATTATAATGTATATGTATAAATATGTACTATAAAAGTATATACATGTTGATCCACACCTACATACACACACATATCACATACACGTGTGTACGTTATGAAAGAAGGGAAAGACAGAGAGAGAGATGCCTAACTAGAGGGATGTAAGGATGTGAGGGAATAGGCACATAGATAAACCCAGGACAAGCTGACTTTCCTGTGGAACTCTCCATCTGGTGGAACTTTTAGAACACTGCCTTTAAAAATCTTAGAATCTAAAAGTTTTTAGCAATTTCTATGTTATTTTAAAAATAAAATGAATTTAAACCTTAGTTGCATTTATTTTCTGAATCTACCCATTTGAACCATTCCTCACTTTTCTGATTTTAGGAAGGAGGGACTCCCTAGGTTTAGAGCAGATTTTCTCAGAATGAGTTCCTTGGAGAAATCTCAGAGAGTCCATGTATCACTTAATGTTCTATGCAATATTTATTATATTTTATTTTACAGTCTGAGTAGACTGACAGTCATCCTGTTTTAATGTTACAAGGTTTTAAGTAAGATAATATAAAAGAAGTATTATTACTTTGCTAACGCGTGGCTGTCCACTTCTATGTACCTAGTGTTGTCATTGGGGAATTATGTTCCAGTTTCCAACTGCAGCATGGAAATCTAGGCTTGCTTATTGGAAGATATGCATATAGGTGGTATGACAAGAAGCTAATAGCCCAATGTCACCTTAAGAATTTTATTTCCCAAAGGGAAAGGAGAGGAAGGGAATAGGAAAGATAGTAGAATGAAATGGACATAGCTTTCCTATGTTCATATATGAATACATGACTGGAGTAACTCCATATCATGTATAACCACAATAATGTAAAGTTATACTCTATGTATGTATATGTCAAAATATATTCTACTGTCATGTATAACTAAAAAGAACAAATTTTTAAAAAGAGTAAAGAGACAACCTATGGATGGATTTGGAGAAAATATTTGGAAACCACATACGCTTAAGTGTCTAATATATCCAGAACATATAAGGAACTCAAAGAAATCATTACCATGAAAAAAAATAATCCAATTAAAAATTGATTAAGGATCTAGACACATGTTTTTCAAAAGAAGAAATATGAATGGCCAAAGGGTATATGAAAAAAAAATGCTGAGCATCTCCAATCATCAGGGCAATGCAAATTAAAACTATAATGAGATATCATCTCATGCCTGCTAGAATACCTATGATCAGAAAGAGAAATGACAACAAATATTACCTAGGATGTGGAGAAAAGGGAATCCTTGCACACTGTTGGTGGAAAAATCAATTATTATGACCAATTTGGAAATCTTTATAATTCCATTTTGAAAAGCAGTATGGAGGTTCATCAAAACAACATCAAAATATCCTCCAATAATCCCACTTTTAGGTTGTATTAGTCAGTTTTCCATTACTATAATGAATACTTGAGATAAATTAACTTGAGATAAATTAACTTGTATGGACAAAAGGGTTTATTTTGGCACACAGTATGGGAGGGTTCAGTCCATGATCTATTTCCCTTGTTGCAGCACATCATGGAGGTAGTGTGTGTAGAGAAGAATCATTCACCTCATGCTCAGGAAGTGACCAAGCTCTTTAAGGACACCTCTTTAATGACTGGAAGACGTGCTACACTAAGCCCAACCTCTCAAAGGTTCCAAAAAATAGCAACAAGCTGGGGACCATGCCTTTAACCATGGGCCTTTGAGGGACATTACAGATCCAAACTTTAGAATATGAATCCAAAGGAATTAAAATTGGTATGTCAAAGAGATATCTACATTCTTATGAGGATGAGCATGTAAGAGTCTTTGGAGGATAGTCCAGATCCAAACAGTAGCATGGGTATATATACAAAGGAACTGAAATTGGTATATATATATATATATACATATATATATATATATATATACACTCATAGATACTCTGATGTTCATTTCAGCATTATTCACAATAGCTAAGAATGTAAAGGTGTTCTTCAGCAGATGAACAGATAAAGAAAATGTAGTATGTATGTACAATGGAATACTATACAACCTCAAAAAAGAAGAACATTCTGTCATTTCTGACAACATGGATAGAATTGTAGGACATTATTTCGCATCTCATAAGCCAGGCACAGAAAGACAAATACTGTATGAGTTCACTTATATGGGAAATCTAAAAAGTCAAATTTCTAGAAATAGTAGAAAAGTGGTTACCAGAGGCTAGTGGGGAAGGAGGGAAGTAGGGAACAAGAAATTGTTGATCATGGGTACAAAGTTTAAGTTTGATAGCATAAATGTTCTAGTGATCCACTCTATGGTGACCACAGTTAATAATAATGATGTGTTGTATAATTAAAATGTAATAAAATAGATTTTAAATGTTGTCACCACAAAAAATGACAAGCTGTTGTGGTAAGAGATATATGAATTAGCTTGATGTATTTTTCTATAATGAGTACAAATATCAGCATATAACACATAGTCCATAAATATACACAATTATTATTTGTCAACTAAAATACTTTAAAATTTTTCATTTCAATGTTCATAAATATTATCTCAAAATAAAACTGTGAATTGACAAGCAAAAAAAAAAAAAGAGAGAGAGAAAGCATTTTATTTCCCCATAGATTCTGCATCTTTAGAGAGCAGATGTTTTTCTGTTCTATTTTTACTACTCATGGCTTTTCTAGCCAGGTGCACACGCAAAGAAGAATCCCTTTTGATTCTAGGGCTGACTTGGGTTGCCTATTATGGATCCCTTTTCCTTCTCTACCAGCCATACTAGAGAGTTTTACTAACTTACTTTATTGGACCTGGGAAATCACTGGAAATATAATTCATATAAAATCATCTCAATACTTGGATGAGGATGAAAAGGCAGAGTAATGCATATAAATCCACATGTTCAAGAACTGATTCAATGATTTCCTAAGCAAGACTAAAGATCCCCAAGTGGTGCTCATTTTCACTTGTTTATTTTTTCAGTAGTCCTAGACTTGTTCCTTATCATTATGACTATACTTTCTTATCCCATTATTGTATCATCAAGGCCTGTAATATAAGAAATGCTCAGCACACATTTGTGGTAGTTATTTTTGTGTTTTTAATGTCATTTTCAGTAACCTCCTCATCCATCTGACCGACTGAAGAAATTGTGTAAAAACTGCACAGGAGATTACTTTGGCTGGCTCCATGAGATAAACAGATGTTTCTGCCAGACAATTTACTCCACATCGACATAAAACCAGTAGGGAAAGGAGAGTGATATGTTTCATTAAGTCATGGCAGCCTGTCCCCTGTATTCATTAATTTATGTTTTTCCAAAATTGTCTCTTGACTAATGTGTAGAGATGGTCATAATAAATGTTAATAGCTTCTAACAGGTTATCTTTCCCATCACAATTATCCCTCTGCTCTCATTCTAATTTCAATCCAATTTCAAAGACATACAAATGCAGAGTTTATTGAGATGAGACAGGCTGGAGATTTATAGTCAATATACCTTCCAGCAATGAAGAAGAATTATTCAAACAACTCTCATTTACATTGGATTGAAATCTAGGCCTGTTACTCCTGAGAGTGAATTTTTATGAAATAAAACAAAACTATACTTTTCTTTACGATCAGTCAAATTAGTAGCTTGCATTTTTTTATTCAGAGAATATAGTAGCATTGGGGAATACATTGCTTTGCTTCTTCCCATTGGTTAATGGTGTCCAGGACTCAAACATTTCACTCACAATTTGGCAGAAAAACTTGAAAAATCATATAAGAAAAACAAGGTGTATATTTTAAAAGGCTAGGAGAGTAAAACCTTAATGCTAAACATCTATTTACAAATATTTGGTTGAAATGTAAACAAATGTATTTAGAAATTATTTAAAAGAAGTTGTGAAAGTTCAGAAAAAATACATTAAGTTTTTGAACAAGCTGAAAGAAAATAGCTATCACTATAGTTAGAACACTCTACCCTTCATCTAGTGTCAGCACCCGTATTCTCTTCTGAAAACCATGCTTCTGTCTTCATTCTTGTGGTGCCAATGAAACCATTTCCTTCCATAACTCCAAAGATGAGCACGTAACCTACCTACCCATGGAGTAGCACACCCCCTGACTAAAGAGACTATAGTGTTCACAACCCTGTCAAAGCTCATTGAAACTCAGTTGCAGAACCTGTTCGAGCCTATGAGTGGAGGGAAACTCAGCTGCTAACAGATAATTATTTTGAATTAACTAGAAGTCATATTGCAGTAAAATAGGAACAATGTAAAAGTGGGTTAAAACAGGAATAGAGCCAAAATAAGGAAAAAGTAATCAGAAATTTTCTTGAACTCTTAGATGAAGCCATGCTTCAAACTAATATTCTAAGATTTTTACAAGAAGTATTTTGTTTTTAAAATTTATTTTTTTTAAGTTTAGGCAAAATTTACATACATGTATATTCAAAAAATAGATAATAGTAGTAATATATATGTACAAATACAGAAAAAATAGAGTCCACAGACGTTCTTAACTGTCTCACTCTCCAGATTCTAGGCTATCAAACCTCCAATGAGATAGCAGAAAGGTAAAAATGAGGTTACAACTTTTAATTCAGAAATTCAACAAAATTCAGTGTGACCTTGAGATAAGCAGTGTCAGATTAGTAAGGGAGAAAAGCTTGATTAGAATGGATTTAAATGGATTTAGTAGCTATTGAGAGGAGGGAAATAAAGACAGAGTAAGTGTTGTTTTGTTTTTTTTTTTGTGAGTTATACCATTGGAAGAGGAAACAAATTGAGTAGTGGTTAGAAGAAGTGGGGGTCAAGAACAATCAGTCTCAAAAGGATTCCTACTACATGTGACTGAAATTGCATTCTCTACTTGGTTGCAGATAATTGCCCAAGAATGAGTTACTGACCCAAAGTTAATCAATGCAGAACCATGCATGGACACAATCAGGCATGAAAGAAAACATCTGCAGGCAAATAATTGGATTGATTTTAGAATCCTCCTGGAAATGT
Source organism: Glaucomys volans (assembly GCA_020662805.1). Classification (NCBI taxonomy): domain Eukaryota; kingdom Metazoa; phylum Chordata; class Mammalia; order Rodentia; family Sciuridae; genus Glaucomys; species Glaucomys volans. The sequence continues at coordinate 81,015 of JAJEJO010052087.1, read as the reverse complement.
TTGAATGACAAACATTGAATTTGAAACCATTCAGATAGTGGTAGGAAGAGAAGCAATCTTAGAATGCACACCAAGAATGTGAACTTATACCCTATGTTTGTATAATATGTTAAAATATATTCTACTGTCATGTATAACTAAAAATAACAAAAAGATTAAAAAGAGAACATACAAAGTCAAACAGAACCACATAATGGAACTTATGACTCCAATAGTAGCTTACAGTGACTAGAAGGACCAACAAAATCCTGTTATGTCAAGTAGAATTTAAACTATCTGAGTCACTTTAGTAAAGGTGGATTCTGAAGCAACATTCATGTTTTATGAGACCCAACTTAAAATTACTTAATTTTTTCCAAGTTTGTTTTTTAAAAGGCAATGTGTCCACATGGTACAAAATTCCAAAGGCAAAAATGATAGTAAAAAAATCATCCTACTCTCCCCACCCCAAGTACCCAGTTATTTATTCAGAGGAAGCTGTTGTCACTTGTCTGCATATATTTCTAAGGAATTTTATGTGCGAATATATATTTATTACATATATATATATTTCTCCCTGCCATTTAATTCTCACAGCATCCCTCTTGTGTGTTAAGAGTATTATATATATGTGTGTGTGTAAATGCATGGGTGTGTGAATGTAAGTGCACAGACAGATATACCAATAAGTCATGTAAATTATTTTGTGTTACCACTTAAAGAACTTCCATGTATTTTTTCTATCTCAGCAGATAGAGACTGTTGTATTTAACCTGCTCTATTCTGAGGGGCCATGGATTATTTCCTATCTTTGTATTTTACAAACAAATCTTAAGTGAGGAAACTTGTGCCCAAGTCATTTTGTATTTGCAAAGTTTATCAGCATAATAAATTTCAGAAGTGAAATTCTGGGCTCAAAGGACACATGTTTATAATTCTGATAGATATTGCCAAAAGACTCTCCCCAGAAGTTGTAGCAAGGTAATGCTTCAATGGAATTTTTCTCCACATTCTAGAAAACACAGTACATGATCAAGCATCATCTAAAACTATTTGCCAATGAAACAGTAAAATGGTACTTCACTATAATTTTTAGTCACAATTATCTTATTCTGAGTTAGACAAGGCATTCTTGTACACACTCGAGAGCCACCTTCATTTTCTTTCCCACGAAATATTGGTTAATTTCTCCAGAAGTTTGTTGGTCTTTCTCTTGTCATTATAGGAGCTCTTTCTCTAGTAGAGTTTTATCCTCTGTCTATTATTAGTCATAATTATTTTTTACCAGTTGTTTTGTGTTTTTATCTTTCATGACATATTTTTCTGTGATTGAGGATGGTGTACTGGGATAGAGAGCTTACTTCATATTTGAATTTGGCAAAATATCTTTTTGTGATTTCTGGGTTATGTGTCATATTTAGAAAAGCCTTTATCATTCAAAATTATAAAACAATTATTTCATAATTTCTTCAAATACTTGGGTTTTTTGCTTTTACAATTAAATCTCTAATTCTCTTATGATTCATCCTCATATGAGGTACAGAAAACAAATCTAATTTATCCTTTTTTTCTTTCTTTCCCATAGGAATGTTGAGTTTTTCCAATACCTACTACTGATTTGAAGTATTACCTTTATTGTATATTAATTCTAATATTTTTAGAGCCATCTAGCTTTTGTTCAGTTTTATTTATCTGTTCATTCACCAGTGACACAAACTAATTAATGTATAATGTAACTCTATACTATATTTAGTATGCTCTTTTTTATTTTTGTGTGATTATTACATTCTTTTTCAATGCAAAACTTAGGATTTTTATGAACGATATTAACTTGTCCCAATTCATAACCAAATGTTGAAAGTTTTCATGAGAGAAAATTTTCTTAAGCATGCATGCTTCCCCACACCCTGAATAATGGTTAATTACCTCCTTTCCCTAGTGCCAGAGGTCTGGCAGTACCTACAAGATAGATGACATACAAGTGTAATAGGGATTTGGAGTCAGGAGGATTTAAGTTCAAATTCTGCCATTAAAGGTTAACACCAAGCTAGGTAACATTCTCTCTTAAAAGGATACTCTTAACACACAAGAGGGATGCTGTGAGAATTAAATGACAGAGAGAATGAAAAGATAACCTCTAAGCCACTGCACCTGCTTGTCAGCTTTATGACCCAAAGGAATTGTTAGGAAGATGCAGGGCATAGTACATAGCAAAGTCAGATCTGAGCAAGGCACATCTCACACGAGCTCCCACGTCACACTCATTGCCAACAATGTGTTTGCAAATTCAGATTTTTCCACTGGACTGGAATCTCAGAATTTGCTTTACTTAATACATCCTAGCACCTAACAAATTATAGCCTGTAGCTGAAGCTCAATAAAGGGTTGGTTAAATGAATACAATAATATTGATATTAAAACAAAGTATTGTCTGTATAATCAAATGCATACTTAAATCAAACTATAAAAGTGTGACATATATGATTGCATGACTAATGTGATCCTACAATATGTACAATCAGAAAAATGAGAAATTACATTTCATTTATGTATGATTTATCAAAATGTATAAATGCATTCTACTGTCATGTACAACTAATTAGAATAAGCAAAAATTAATAAAATAAAAAATAAATAAAAGTCTGACAATGTTAGCCAGTTCTGGTGGTGCATTCCTGTAATCCCAAGGACTTGGGCAGTTGAAGCAAGAGGATGACAAGTTCCAGGCCAGCCTGGGCAACTAAGTGCCTTAAAATAAAAAATAAAAAGGGCTATGGATGTAGCTAAGTCATAAAGTGCCCAGTGGGTTCAATCCCCAGTACTGCAAAACAAAAAAACAAATCAATAGTTCGTTTGACAAACCAATAGTTTGTCTAGAATGGTATAGGTGTAAAGATTACATCTCTTTCTCCGTTGACTCTTCCCTCTTCAGTCCCAGGAAAATGTTGAGTGTGCACACAATCTTTCACTACTAACAGATCCTATATTTAAAAAATAATTGTCTTTAAAAAATCTACACTAACCATGTTCCCAATGTAATGCTAACTTTAAGGATTCAATATGTTAAAACTACACAGTGTAAAGTTTTAGTCTGATCAGGTAAATTTTTTAAAAATGGAAAAGCAGAGAGCAATGTTCCAATGTCGTTTACCAATGGAAGCATATTTCTCAACATGGCTATTTTATTTATATTCACATTTGACTGGTTTGGACAGAGAAAGCATTTCATACCATTCTCTTTGTCATTAAAAAATTAAAATAATTTTTCTGACTTTTTCTTTCTAATTCTATGTAGTTTGGTTTTCCATTACCACAGAAAATTGTGTGTGTGTGAATGTGTGTGTGTGTGTGAGAGAGAGAGCAAGCCCTGTCCCCAGATCCTGCAAACTTCATCTTTAATGAAATGAAGCTTCAGTAACATTTGAAAGGTTTGTGTGTTTTTGATTTCCTAAATATATTCGTGAGAAAATAAATCAGAATAAGGTTGGCCAAAGGAGGCTCAGAGAGAAACAGCCAATATGCTAAAATCAAAACTGAACCAAATCAACCCTCTGACATTTCTTAATTTCCCCTCGGGAGAAAAAAACAAAAACAACAAAACACCTGTTTACTGAGGTCAACCCTGGGAACATGAATAGAAACACCATTTCAAAATATGTTTGTTTGCATGTTTATTGTAAATATATTTTGTGATGCATAAAAGTCCTTAAAGAATTCCAATCACTTTATGACACTAAAGAGTATTTAAAATTTTATATAATTTTTGTAAATTATACATATAACAAATAACAGGGTGAGTATGAAATATAGGACCACTAAAGTACTAAGTTACCAAAATTAATAGTGCCAAGAAATGAGATACACTTCTCTTTACTAGTAGAGATTTAGAATGAATCAGGTGAGATAGTATAATTTTTAAAAATGTGACTCAAATCCATAACACTTATGTCTATCCTTACACTAACCCAACAACCAAAGAGTAAGCTATTTCCACCAAAAATCTAGGTGTATTTATTTCCTTATAGCAGTGGTTCTCAACCAGGGATGATTCTTCACTTGCAACCAAGACTGGACATTTGGCAATGTCTGCAGACGTATCTGATTGTCACAACTGAAAGAAAATGTTCCTAGCATCTAGGGTAAAAGCCAGAGATGCCACTATGCATCATGCAATCACAACATCCCCTCACAACAAGATTACCTACCCTCAAATGTCAGTAGGTTATGGTTGAGAAATTTTGTTTTACAGGAACTCTCGGTTGTAATCTGTGATGTTGAGTAATAGTATTAATTGCAAGGGTATTTTTGTTGCTTTGATTTCAACTGGAAAATTTCATTTTATTTGGGTTATTACCATGTTGAAATACCAACTAGTTGGTGACATAATGGAAATTACACTACAAATAATTCTATGAGTAATTAATTAAAATTTAGAAAGTTACCAAAACCCCTGCAGCTGGCATTTAATATTTCATGTGCCAGTGTGCTAAGGCTACGATATGACTTCTGGCAAAACTCTAATTATGAAGCAACTCTACAATGACATTGGATGAGAAGCATTTCTCAGCTCATGACAACTGGGAAGCAGAAAGAGAAAATTAGGTGCCAGGGGCAAAAAATATATTCCTACGGTCTCCCCCTAGTGACCTACCTCTTCCAGATACACTCTATCTGCCTATAGTTGTCACTCAGTATAGTAGTCCTTTCAAAATATTACTCAATCAAATGGATTAATCCCCTGATTAGGTTACACTTCTCTTAACCTAATCATTTCACCTGTGCATATTCATGCATTGTCTCACACATAATATTTTGGAGGTCACCTTACATCTAAACCGTAACTTTCCACCCTTGACCTGCAAAAGTCCATCTCCATCACCCAACACAAAAGGCATTAAATCCATCCCCAAGAGTCCCCATACTCTTAACATTTCTAGCACTGCACAAAAGTTCAGGTCCAAACTCTCCTCTGAGACTCAAGAGCTTGTTGAGAGGCCATGTAAAAATTAAAGCTAAGTTACATTTATCCAATATACAGTAGGACAGAGTGAACACTCCCATTTCCAAAGGGAAGAACATGGGCATAGAAAGAAATGATAGGGTAATAACCAGTCCAAAAACAAGCTAGACAAACAAATCCAGTAGCTCCATGTCTTGCATCTGGGTCACAAGGTGGCAAAATACAATCTCCAAAGGGCTTGGGCCTCCCAAACCCTATGACCTTGTCAGTTGCTTCACACATGGCCTCTCTGATTCCTGGCTGCCATAAGCTGAGCAGCTTTCCTCCACTGCCCTCTACCATGTTCTGCTTCACCTCAGACTCAGAGTAATGGAGTTAACTGACCATGGACTGAAATAAACTTTTCCTCTAAGTCGTTCTGGTTAGATATTTAGGTCACAGTGACAAAAAGTTGACAAATACGATTATTTCCCCACCTTAATCCCATTTTCTTTTTAGGTGTGTTTAATTATCAATTTAACTGAGTTATGATTATTAACCCTATCATTTATTGGAAATAATTAAAGAAATTAAAGTGATTTAAAAAAATCTTTATTTTAAAATACCATTAACACTGCTCAGAATTTAAAGGGAGCATAAATCCCAAAACTTCAATTCTAAGAAAACCCTTGTCCATGAAATTAACAAAAAGAAATAATATAAATTTTCAGCTTTCTTAATGTGTTTTAGGCTTCTGAATGTTTACCTCTAAATATTCTCTACTTTAATAAAAGGAATTTTAAAGATTTAAATACATTTTAGTTTTCTTACAATTATAGCTTTATATATTGAATGAAATGCTTACATTAATTACTAAGAAATGTGTGACAAATTTTAAGAGTAATGTTCAATGTCTACCATATAGCCATGTTCCCACTGAAGGGTGTCTATACGCTTCATGTTCTGGCAAAAGGAATAGAACTCATTTTAAAGACATTGGAGTTCTGCCAAGAATTGTGAAATGAAAATACATAAAAAGATTCATATTTTCAGTTTGTGTGCACAGAAATTGGGTATTATATAACTCATCTGTGGTTTTATACTTAAAATTGTACAAATCTGAAGTATACTTGACAGTTACCTCTGTAAATAATTTACTTAAAAATACATCCTCTTCTTTGGGATCATAAAGTGTCAACTCTCTTTTGACTATCTAAAAATCATGAATCCATCAGATAAACATAAAGTAAAAATCATTATCCAAGTGTCTGCTTTTATTTGACAACTCCAATGTGTACACAGATTAATTCACCGAGATAATGATTCATTTCCTTTCACTGGGGCTCTTGACAAATCATACTTATTCACTATGAAAATTCATATTTGTTTTTAAAAGTGTGATGTTTTCAAGGTAATGGTATTGAAAACATTTTTATGTGTTGAAGAAAGATTCTTAGGCATCTTAAGATAAGGGGAAGAAAGAAGAATTTCTGTTTCATTTACTTTGCTATGAGTCTCATCATTGAAAAAATAAGTTGACAAAATATTTCTGGAAAAGAAATTCAATACTGCTATTATCCATGCAGGTCTACACCCATTATTCTCATAGATAATATCACTATAGAAAATTATTTTTCAATATCCACAAAGGTTATATATTTCTATTTTAAGGCCTCTTTTCACCTGTTTGTCACCTTCTTAATTTCCTGGCAAAGGGGTTCCATATGTCTAACTCTTCTTTAGCTTACCTGGAAAGCAAAACTGAAAGTCATAGAGTGTGCATATTATGATGGTTCCCCGGAACTGGAAATTGATGTTCATAAGGTTATCTTTATACATGAAACATTAATAAAGTAAATCTACCAATAAAACCCTTTGATGTTTTAGGCACCACATGTGTCTGTGTCACTGTATTCTATCCATCCTATTCCTGGCCTCCCCCTGATGCTAAAGGGACACTTCAGGATCATGCCCTGATCCTTCTCTTCTCCCTCTACCTCCAAACTGAGAGATGCTGCATCTCACTCTCCAGATGCCCTTCTCCCCATTTCTCTCTTGTCCAGGAAAAGAGTCCTATGCTTAGGGGTTACTATGTCCTGTCTCCAGGGAATATATCCTCACTTTAGAAGAACCTTTAGGAAATATAAGGTAATATTAACCCAAAGAATTACATGGCTATCTTATCAATAACTTCAGACTCTAGTGTTTAAAGTTTAAGAAAGACAGAAGAAGCTTGAGATACTTATGAATCATAATACCAAATGGGCAGCTGCCAATTTTGCTACAAGTGTGTCTGCTGAGAAGCGTGCCTACCTTATGAATTTGACCCTGACCTCTAATAAGAACCTATTAGGAGTTTTCACAGTCAAGTTATGCTTTCACTAAACCTCCTTCAGTAAGACTAATGCTCATATTTAATATGTTTTCAGGCATAAAAACATAAGCCATAAAACCCAAGTTTTATAAAATTTTTACTTACAGAGCTATCAGAAGTTATTGTTGTTTCTTGTCCATAAATGAACAAACTGTTACAGACTGAGCTGTGTTCCTTCAATTCATTCATAAAAGTCCTATCCCTCAATGTGATATTATTTGCAGATGGGGGCCTTCGGGATATAATTAAGTTTAAACAAAGTCATGAGAGTGGGGCTCTTATGATGGGATTAGTACCCTTTGAAGGGATGCCTGAGAGTTTGCTTTCTGTCCCTTTCCCTCTCCTTCTTCCACTCTCTCCCCACCTTATGAGGACACAATGAGGGAATGACCAGCTTCAAGCCAGGAAAAGAGCTTTCACTGGGGAACTGAATCAGCCAGAACTTTGTTCTTGGATCTTCAGCCTCTAGAACTCTAAGGAATAAATTCCTGTGTTTTAGCCACCCAGTTTTGGGTAGCTGACTAACATTAACACATGCAAATAACTGGATAAAGAAGAATTATTCAGCTAAACTCCCTTGTTATAATTATAGCTATGAAGAAACAGTGCTTTTTTCCTTGAAATTTTTAATTATAAAAATGTCATCATAATGATAGCATCAAATAAAATACAAAAATTACCATTAGGAACATCACCAAAACAAATGAGCTCTTTTATTTTAATGTATTTGTTATCAAACTAGGTTCTCACACCAGTCTAAATTCTTTCCCCAAGAGTACTTAAAATGCTAACTATGAGAAGAGCTCTTATTTGATGGGCAACATTGATCCATATGTTGTTTTTCCAGTTAGATAACTCATGCATCTGTGAAATTGAGACTGTAACACTAGTGGCCACATAGAGTTGTAGTGAGGGAGCTGGTAAACATCACCTTGACCATAAGCAAACCCAGAGTGCTGCAGTAAGCTCTGAGTCTTGAGAAGAGTACTCTGTGTGCAAGGGTCTACTTATTTAATGGGTTGCACACTGAGTAGAGCAAAAATCACCACAGACATTCTGCTCAATAAGATGCAAGTGATAGAGAAAATATTAATTTATACATTCTATGCTTGTTAAAAGTGAATAGCATGTAATAACTCATTCAATCATCAAAACCACTCTGAATATTATATGCATTTTGCAGTTACTTTAAGCTCCCGCTTTAAAGATAAAGGTTCAGGGAGCTTTAATAACTTCTCAAGGACAACTGCAGCAGTCATAGAAGAGAGAGATTTGAATCCAACCTAAATCTGGTTTCCTAAGCATGAGATAGAGTCTCTCAACTCAACACAAACTTTTTGCAACAAAGAAGGTAAGATTGCCTAAAGGTAGCATAAAAACTGGAGAAAATGACCACCTCTGAGCTGAGGCACACTCTTGTAGCCTTTTTCTGACCATTGTGCAGGAAATCCTGACTCACATATATTGCCACAAGAACAGTGTGCATGCAAACAGAAAGAATAATTACACCCAAAAAGTGATAATTTTTTAGATAATAAGAAGTCATCAACTCGAGACCTAGTTCATATTCCTTGGTCACATTATTCTCAGTTTTCCCAACAGTTAAAATCACATTAATTGGCCATAAATGTCCCATATTTTGGAGATTTTTTTATTCCCAGCTGTGTAAGAATGACATTTGAATCTGGTATGCCAGAAAAAGTCAAGCAGCATATAAAATAGCCACAAATCATTAGGCAACCAAATTATCATGGTGCAACAAGTCGAAGAATTAAACCATAAAATAATCTTGGAGTCTTCTGCAGCCAGTATAAACAGCTAATCAAATGAGATCATAGATTCTCCGGAAAGCAAATCTGGCCATTCCAAGCTTATTCTCATCAACAAATTTTCATGTGAAATTTTGGGAAAGCACTTAGATTTCCCCCAATGAATTGGATTTAATCTCTAGTTATCTCAATTTCAGACTCAACCTGCTTTTCCAGGGTGAGGCTAATGTCCATTTAGAGTCATTCATCATTTCTCTGATGGCTTAGATTTTTTTCCTTTCCAATCCTTCATGAAAATCTACATTAAATCTATGTTAAAATGGAAAGTATAATTTTCATTTAAACATCAACACAAATTCTAGAAACATTATTGAGAAAGTGAAAGTGTAAAATTAAGAGGATGTATATAAAACAGATAATCCAAACAAAAGAAAAAAGAGATAATGATAATGAGCAAAAGAGAAAACACACACAAGGGAGAAATTACAGCATGAAAAGAATGAGAGCAGATCTCAGTTCACTCATGCATTTCTCATGAAGCTGTGGAAGATGTGTCCCAAATGCTTAGTCAGGCTGGAGTGGGAAGATATGGGTCCCTATGGGAGCAGAAGCTCACTACCATAGTAGTGTGCATTCCAAGCAAGCATTTCAGCTGTGGCCTTCGTTTCCTGTTGAGAACATTATTTGTGCTCTTAGTCTCAATGATTGTACCCCTGAGAGCTGTGAATATCAAGCCTGCATCTGTAGCTGATCCTCATTTCTTCCTGTCTTCTGCATTCAGATGTGTACTCTTTCCAACTGTTTGTCTTTTTTCTCTTTTTCCCTACATGTAAGGCTGTGTGCATTCCTGCACACTCAGTGCAGTATACATCTTGTGTCTAATGTATAATGATATAGAAACTCAAGAGGTTACTCTGTCATTGGTGTTGGTCAATTGACATTTGCTGCCTTATCAGAAAAACACTGCCTGTATTCATCCTTTGTCCTCATTGGTACATGAAGGCAAATAAACAAATCAGCACCATCCAGCAACTAAAGACAAACAGAGCCTCTTACAATGCAAATTCTTTCTGTTGTCTATGTATGTTGTCTTTTCATTACGAGGCTATTGTTAATTTTTCATCTTTATCTGACTAGTGAGACAGACTTGAGATATTATTTTGTAGGTGCCTTGAAGTGATTTCTCAGTTATCTTTTCATGCTTGAAAGGGTTTATTAACTAAGAGATAATGGAGTGTACATCTACTTTTTATAGCAATGTTTCTCAAGATGGGATCTGTAGATGACCTGTATCAGAATCATTTTTCTGGTTATTAAAATGATTACTCATCAAGAGAATAATAATAAATAAATTGTGATATATTGACAGATTCATTCAGCAATAAAAATATACAAGCAACTGAAATAAGCAATATAATGAATGAATTTCATACATATTGTGCTGAGTTAAAGAAGTCAAATGCAAATGAAGAGTGTATTATGTGATCTATTTATATAAATTTCTAGAATAGGCAAAATCAACCTGCAGTAATAGAAATCAGATCAATGGTTGCTTCAGTGTGGGGAGACTGAGTGAGGAGGGTCATAAAGAAGTTTTCATGGGGATGCTCAATGTTTGGATATATGTCACAAAAACTGATTAAATGGAACAAATGAAATACAACATTTCACTGTATATGAACCACAATACATCTTTTAAAATAAGGGTTGCCATATCCTACCTTCATGGATTGGCATTAATTAAAATATTTTTTTAATTTAGACTAGTTTCATATTTACAGAAAAGTTCCAAAATAATACATAGTCCCTCTATACCCTATATACCCAGACTCACCCATTGTCAACATCTTATATTACTGTGATGCTTTTGTCACAATGGATGACTTAGTAAGAATATATTAGTATGAACTAAACCAGATACTTCTTTTGGAATTCTTGAGTTATTTTCTCCTAAGTCCTTTTCTGTTTTTGGATTCCATCCAGGATACCACACTGAATTTAATTATCACATCTTCTTCAGCATCTCTTAGCTGTGACAGTTTCTCATCCTTTACTAGCTTCTCATCTTGACAAGTTTGAAAAGTACTGGTCATATATTTTGTAAAACATTCTTCCTGTGGGGTTTGTTTGATGTTTCTCTGGTGATTTGAGTGAGGTTATGATTTGGGGAAGCAAGGCCACAGAGGCGAAGTCCCATTCTCATTCATCTGAGCAATGGTACACAGGATGGATAAGATGAATCCTGCATGGCAGTAATCTTGAACACTGTACTGAGGAGCATCTCCATTTGAAACAAGCTCCTTAGATGTTTCATATGTTCACTACCTTTCAAGGTACCATATTAAACTTTATCATTTCAGAGAACATTAAATAATTTAGCATAATGTTCTATAACACAATTCTCTATTCACAGCTATCTATTACTATCTATCTATTACTCAACATCTTCTTCAGACATTTAGATAGAGTGGGTATCTCCTTTATTACTCATTGTTTTCCACATGGGATGATCTCACTCTCCTTCTTAAAGCCCCTAGTTCTTATATATGTCATGCCACTCAACATGTTTACCACCCAGTAACTCTCCTTGACTCAGCCACCTTCAAGTCTCAGGATCATTCCCCACAATTCTCTGAAGATTTTATTTCCCAACTGTCTTCTCTCCATAACTGTTCCTTCATATTTCTTAGCCACTTCAATATCCACAAAGGTATTTCTCTCAATACACGGCTTCTCAATTCTTGTTCTCATCTGCAGTGATTGTGCTTCCCTTTGACCTCAGTCATGGTCATACCTAAATTTCATCATTTACAATAATTGTATTCATTCCATATATCCCAATTTGGATCACCCCATCAAAACATCTACTTTCCGACCATGACCTCCTATCATTTTACTCTCTGAGTGCTCTGATTCCTGAAATTCTTTGCTCTTTTCTAAAAAAAAAAAATTACCACCACAATAAAAACATACCACTTCTAAGAAGCTATCCCTGCCAACAGTTTATGCTACTGGATGCCCCTGAATTACTCACTTTCTTCCTTATTTGTTCTTGGTTCTTTCGCTTAACATTTAATCATTTTTACACAGTCAACTTCATTGCTTCTTGAGTCAAGCAGCTGAACGCAGAAGGTAGCAAAATTCACAGCATGCTGCCCATGCTCACATCGATTTCATAACTGCACTCATTAACTGGACCTCAGTGTTGCCCTGTAAGAAACTCTTCATTTTCTCTTAACATAGCACCTTTGAAAATGCTTAAGTCTTCTCTTTTCCACTTCTCATTTTCAGCTAATGAGCCTACTTCTGACTTCATTGAAGAAATACAAGCAAATGGATGATGATTCTCATATGCTCCTGCCACCATATCTACTAAAATTAAATGCATATCCTGCCTGAATGGCAAGGTAACAATTTTCCTTTTTCCTATGTAAGGACAACTCATTGACTTTAATGCTGAATTTCAGTCTACTCAAGGCCATTGCTCTTGCTATGAACTATTTTCCTTTTGTATTATTTTTCCACTAATGATTCATTTCTATAAGCTTATAATCATACAGTGTCTTAAAGACACTTTCTCTTCATTCTATATTTCTTCACAGCTCCTGCCCTATTTCTCTGCTTTTTACAAATGTTTTTGTAGACACAGTTCCTCCTTTCTCTGTCATGAGCTCTTGATCCTGCTTTATAAAGGCTTGTATACCTGCCACTTCACTGGAGCTGCTCTTATCATGAGTATAGAAGAAACCCACATTATATAATCTAATGATCATTTATCAGGCACCCAATTTGACTAAACAGAATCATCTCAAACAGTTGACCACTATTACTTGAAAAAATTTCTTCACTTGACCTGGTAGTACCTGCTTATTTTTTAACCAAATCTTGCTGGCTGCATCCTTCAGGTTCCTTTGATAATTCCTTGATACCTCCCATATCTCTGAATATTGGAATATTGCAGGATGCCGTCTTCTCACATAGGTGATTTCATTCCACATTGACATTTTAAATATAGTTGCTTCCCTGAAAATTCCCCAAATTTGTACATCTAGCCTGAACCCCTTGAGAAACTACAGACTAATATCTTCATTTATTAATATCTTTATTTAGATATCTAATTGGCATCTTACAGATGAAAATGTGCAGAAGACTATTTAAACAGGCAAAAAAGCATTTATTCAAGAGTAAGGGAGAGAGACAGAGACTATGCAACAGGGATTTGATTCAGTTCTGTTGAAACAAAACATGGGAAAGTTTTCAAGCACTTGGGTAGGTTCATTAAGATCTCTGGAAGACTGACATCAAGAGGAATATTGGTCAGTGTGATTAGGCCAGTAATTTTGGTAATTGGTCCTTCTTGAATTTAGACTTCTACCCACCAATTGAAACTGGGAGATTTATTGTTAACTTTTTTTGCATTTATTTACTTTTTATGATTTTAAAATTTTTGTTTGGCATGTAATAATTGAATATATTTATGGGGTGAGATGCGATTTTTCAATTCATGTATACATTGTATAATAATGAAATCTGGGTAATTAGCATATTAATTACTTTAAGCTTTTCTCATTTATTAAAAGGTGAGTACATTAAAAATCCTCTCTTAATGACTATTACATTTCAAAGGAAATGCTACTGGGTCCTTGACAAAGACATTTTGGGGTTGTAGATCTGAATCTTAAAGGAGTATAGAAAGTTTTCTCTTGAGATTATCTAAAGCCAATGCTTTTTAAAAAGGGATATTAAGATGCTATAGCAGATGGAAAGTTTTATAAAATTCAGTCAAGAGGATAATTTTAAGGACATCTTAGTCATATTTCTAAAGTAACATGACCCAAAATGAATTATTGATGTTCCATCATCCTCAAACCTGCCTATTCTTCAGTATTCTCCAAGTCAGTGGTAATTACATTTTTCCAATTTTTTAAGCCCAAATCTTTGGGGTCACCTTTATCTCTGCTCTCAGCCTCCGCCCTCCTCTCTTTCCACATTCAGTTCTTCAGTAGTATTTATCCAGTTACCAAACCATTCCTCTTCATCTTCCCCACACCGTCATAGTCAAAGCCACAAAATTGCCAGTGAATTATTAAACTCTGTACCTACCGTTCTTCCTGATTTCATTCTTTTCTCCTTGTCAGTCTACTGATCAGACAAAGATTTACATTTTGCTCAAACCCAAAGTCATTATCTTGGCCGGAAAGTACCCTGTATTTTTCTTTTTGCTCTCTCCTTACTCAACCTGCACTTTTGTTCCCACTCTATGTTCTCTGTATGCCAGTCTCTTCTGCCTCTTTGTTGTCCCTCTTACATTCCAATCTTGTTTTGGTACTTGCTTTCTTCATTGTCTGAAACACTCGTAGATATCAACATGGCTTTCTTTATTGTGTCAGGTCTCAGTTCTAATGCCAAATTTTATCTCCTATTTTAGTCTTCCCCTAAGCTCATACAATGTCACAATAGACTTGTTTTAATTTTTTATAGCCTTTACCACCATCTGGCACATAAATTTTGTTTGCTCTTTTTTTTTTCCCTGTCTCTCCAATAAGAATGTATATTCTTTGAGAGCAAGGACTCTATGTGTTTGTTTACTACTGAATGTGTGTGACTGAATGTGTGCCAGAAAATAAATATTTGTGAAATAAATTAATGAATTCTCTTCCTTAGTTTGGAGTTTACAAATGATCTTAGACCTCCTTTGGCTTGGGATCAGAGCCTAGCGGAATGAGTAATAGATTCTTTACTGTGCTTACATTTTAAATGTTCCATTGAATCTCCATTGAATCCAACCCCATCTATCAGCCACATGGCCTAGAAAATCACTTCAAGGAGTTTTAGATTCTTCCATTTGACCTTGGAGAGAGATTGATCTCTTAACTATACTATGAAACAAAAATTTCCGTTTTTTATTCTTTCTCAGACACCCTGAAAGCAAAGGAACCTATTAATGCACCATGTTTTTAGAAAGATAATTTTTGTATTGATCTGTTGGAGTTGTACTTTTTGGAATTGAAACAAAGACCTAAATGTTGTGGTTCATTCTAGTGCATTTCATTTTGGCAGCTATTAGAGGTTTCTATTGTTGTTTAAACATTGCTTTTTGTCTAATTTTTCTACTGCCATGAGTTTTATGTCTTGAAGAAAATATAGCAAAAACATTTCATTATTTTTATTTTTCAAAAAATTTTCAAATATTTTTATTTAGATACTTGATTATCTACACATTTCCTCTGTAAAGTGCTCCTTTGAACTATTCTTTGATATAAAGGGACTAATTAATTTTTTAAAGAATCCAAATCCATATCTCTTTTCAGAAATAGTTGGAGTTTAGTGGAAAGAGAAGTAGAATAGACTCTGAATTCTCTGTTTAATTTCCTGTTCCACCATTAGAACTCAATGGAAAGTTTAAAACATAAAATACTGCTCTTTAAGGAATAATTGAATGATAAACATGGACCTTATTGAACGTGTAATGAACAGTAAATCTAAAAGATGTTCATAACCTAATTTGAGAATGTTATAATAAATGGATGTTATATGATGTAATGACATTTGTAATATAACATGTGAGAATGTTATAATACATGGATGCTATATGTTATAATACATGTATGTTATAATACATGTCATAAATGTTATATACATGGAAAATATCCCCTACAGATATAATTAAGGACCTTAAGATGGGCAAACTATGTAGCATTATCTGTGCATTTCCTAAATGCTATCACAAGAATTCTTAAGGGATGCTGAGATTTTTCAGCACCCAATGTGAAATAGAGGCAGAGATAGGAGTAATGTGGCCACAAGCTATGGAATGCCAGCAGCCACAAAAGCTGAAAGACACAAGGAAAGGATGCCCCTAGAACTTCCAGAGGGCTGAGGTCTTGAAAATACCTCAATCTTGGCCCATTAAATCTGATTTTAGGCTTGTGGCCTCCAGAGCTACGTGGAAGTACATTTCTGTGATTTTAGGTCATCATTTCTGGTATTTGTTAAAACAGCCATATGAAACAAATACATTTACCATGTTCTTCTTAATCTACAGAAAAGAATGCCCAGTTCCATGAAGGTGATATTACTCACTGCAACAATATAAATCTGGAATGCCCCCAAACACCCATGCATTAAAGACCTGGTCTTCAGTTTGGCACTTCTGGGAGGTGGTGGAAACTTTAGGAAGTGGACCCTAATAGGAGGTTAGCCACTGCAGCATGCCTTCAAAGGGGATAGTGGGTCCCCAGCCCTTCTTTTTCATTCCTTTTTCTCTCTTTCACTTCCCTGCTGCTACCAGATGAGCAGCTTCTGCTACATGCTTGCCCCATGATTACTGCTTCACCACTGGCCCAAAAGCAACAAGCCAACCATAGACAGAAACTTCTAACACTATGAGCCAAAATAAACCTTTCTTCCTTAGTTAATTATCTCAGGTATTTTGTTACACTAATAAAAAGGTGACTAACACATACAGAGTACATTGTTAGTGGAAAACTAGGCTAGAATCCAAGTTTCCTGTCTGCCAGTTTAGGGAACTTTCCACTCATTATAGCATCACTTCTTCATGTTTCATTTGGGCACAAATCAAGGAAGTCATTCTTCTTTCCATTGAAATCCTAGAAATAATGCTGCTATTATAGTTATTCTCCTTCACCTGTTCTCTATTTCTAATTAAGTATATTTATATTGAATAAGGATGTAGTAATAACCTACTTTTACCAAAGAAGTGGAGGTGTCACATGACCCATTTAGTATCATTTCTTTCTTTTCAAAATCATTTCAAGATTTAGTAACAGCAAGCATATCCATGCAACTTGGGGCTGGAAGGTTTTGTTATGATAAATGGGCCTCATTCCTGCTTTTGGAGAATAATTGGGGTGACTGCCCTGAGGCTCATGCTTCTGGGTTTACCATGGAGTATTAGAACTTACTTCTACTTTCTGAATATCATTAAAGTTAAATTTTGAAATGTCTCCCTTTAAGATTATTTCAGTGGGTCCCTTGGAGTAGCCAACAGTGGAACCAACTTTTATCTGGCTCCAATAATTGAGTTGCCCTGGTCTACTTTTTTCTAGGATGGATTGGCAAACTTATTTCATGTCCCTGCTTCCCTTCAGTTTCCCTTTTTCACCCTCTGAATAACACGCACATTGGACATTAGGCAGATGTTTGTGATTATAGGATGGAGCATTCCTGAGACTGATAAAAGCCCACTCCCTGTCTTCCTCATCCCCTCCTTGTGATCTTTGCACATATCTTTATGTTAAAACAAATATGCTTTAAACCCATTGAAAATAATATTGCTGTATCCTGACTGTTCTGAAAGATTCTCTGTAAAGCATAATGATTGGAAGACAAGCCTTAAAATCTCCATGCAACTCCTTAGAGTTGCATAGGAATTTAATAAAACCCAGGGAAGTTGAACATTTTTTCATAAATCTGTTGATTGCTTGAAGATCTTCCTCTGTAAAGTGCCTGTTCATTTCTTTGGCCCATTTATTGATTGGGTTATTAGTGTTCTTGGTGTAAAGATTTTTGAGTACTTTGTAGATTCTGGAGATTAGTGCTCTATCTGAAGTGTGTGTGGCAAAGATTTTCTCCCACTCTGAAGGCTCTCTCTTCACATTGCTGATTGTTTCCTTTGCTGAGAAAAAGCTTTTTAGTTTGACTCTATCCCAATCATTGATTCCTGCTTTTATTTCTTGTGCTTTGGAAGTCATGTTAAGGAAATCTGGTCCTAGGCCAAAGTGATGAAAATTTGGACCTATTTTCTCTTCTATTAGCTGCAGGGTCTTTGGTCTAATTCCTAAGTCCTTGATCCATTTTGAGTTGAGTTTGTACAGGATGAGATAAATGAGTTTAGTTTCATTTTGCTGCATATGGATTTCCAGTCCCTAGTTATAAGAGAAATGCAAATCAAAACCACCTTAACATTTCATCTTACCCCAATTAGAATGTCTTTTATTAAGAATACAGGCAACAACAGGTGTTGGCGAGGACGTGGGGAAAAGGGTACAATCATACATTGCTGGTGGGAGTGAAAGTTGGTGCAGCCACTCTGGAAAGCAGTGTGGAGATTCCTTAGAAAACTTGGAATGGATCCACCATTTGACCCAGCTATCCCACTCCTTGGCCTATACCCAAGGGACTTAAAATCAGATTGCTGCAGTGATGCAGCCACATCAATATTCATAGCTGCTCAATTCACAATAGCTAGATTGTGGAACCAACCTAGATGCCCTTCAATAGATGAATGGATAAAGAAACTGTGGTATATATACACAATGGAATATTACTCAGCCATAAGGAAGAATAAAATTATGGCATTTGCAGGTAAATGAATGATGTTGGAGACTGTCATGCTAAGTGAGATTAGCCAATCCCAAAAATCCAAGGGCCGAATGGTCTCTCTGATAAGTGAATGATGATGTATAATGCGGGGTGGAAGGGTGGCAAGAATGGAGGAAGGATAGATAGCACAAGGGAAGGGAGGGGTGGGGTCAGGGTGGGGGGGTAATAATAACAGAATGTGTGACAGACATCATTGCCCTGTGTACATGTATGAAAGCACAGATAGTGTGACTCCACTTTTTTGTACAACCAGAGAAACAATAGCTATACTCTATTTGTGTTCAACGAATCAAAATTAAAAAAAAAAAAAAAAAACAACCCCAGGGAAGTTAAACAATTTTCTCAAGGTCACACACCTAAATTTTGGCAGAGGCATGATAAGAGTTGAGCCTCCTGCAAGTTGAGCTTATCAAGCATGTATTAATTGATCAATCAGTTGCCAAGCTTTCACATGTGCTTTCTCAGTAATATACAAAATATAAAGAGAGAAAATTAAGAGATTTGCCCAAGGCCTTAAATTGTGTCTTATTTTTGTAACTTTTATTATTCCCTTATTATAGAAGTAATGCATTGGCCATAAAAAAATTTAGAATATGCAGGTAATAAAAAACAAAGGAAAATAAAACACTGCAATTCTATAATTCTTAATCACAGTTTTTATATATTATTCAGAT
Source organism: Glaucomys volans (assembly GCA_020662805.1). Taxonomy (NCBI): domain Eukaryota; kingdom Metazoa; phylum Chordata; class Mammalia; order Rodentia; family Sciuridae; genus Glaucomys; species Glaucomys volans. The sequence goes on along the minus strand of JAJEJO010052087.1, from coordinate 61,935 downwards.
TTTGTTGTGGAATACATATTCAATTGTGGTTGTCCTTGTTAAACATGACCTTATATTTTACTTATTATTTGAAAAGGTTACTTTTTTCTCTTTAAAATAGAGGTTATCTTTTGCAGCAGTTTTAGGTTCACAGCGACAGTGAGAAGAAAGTAGACAGGACCCCAGCACTCCTTGACCACTGCAAACAGTGGGAGAAAAATCCCCATCCCAAATCCCAAAGCAGAGGGCTACATTTGTTATAACTGGAAAATCTCCACTGACATACAGTTATCACTTAATATCCACATTAAGTTTATTTTGGTGTTCACATTGGGTGTTTACATTCTAGAGTTTGGTAAATAAATATCTTCATAGTTTTATTTTAATAAAACCACCTGTTTGGAATCCTATAGTATATAACCTTTCCAGATTGACTTTTTTTCCCACTAAACAATATGTATTTAAACTTCCTTCATATCTTTTCATGGCTTGATAGCTCACTTTTTTATTTTTAGCAGTAAAGAATATTCCATTGTCTGGATGTACCACAGTTTATTTATCCATTCACCTTCTGAAGGACACTTTTGTTGCTTCCAAATTTGGCAACTGTGAAGAAAGCTGCTATAAATATCTATGTGCAGGATTTTGTGTGGACATAAAATTTCAACTCCTTCGCATAATTACCAAGGAGTATGATTGCTTGATCATATTCTAAGAGTATGCAGAGTTTTTTAAGAGATCACCAAATTGACCTCAAGGTGGCTATATTATTTTGCACCCCCAACCTTGACAAATGAGAGTTATTGTTGCACCACATTCTCATTAGTAGTTACTGTTACCAGGGTTCCAGATTTTGGCCATACTAATAGGGATGTAGTGTTTTCTCATTGCTCTTTTAATTTGCATTTTCTGTATGATATACGATATGGAACATCTGTTCATATGCTTATTTGCCATCTCTGTGTGTGTATATATGTGTGTGTTTGATGAGATGTATATGAATATATTTGAGTTGTTCATTTTCTTTTCATTGTTCATTGCCACATCAAGGTCATCTAGGTTTTCTCCTATGTTATCTTCTTAGAGTTTTACAGTTTTGCATTTTACATTTACATATATGATCCATTTTGAATTAATCTTTGAAAAGTGTGTGGTGATTATGTCTAGATTCAGTTTCTTGCACATGAATATCCAATTGTTCCAGCACCATTTATGGTAAAGACTATTTTTGATCCATTATGTTAACTTTGTTGAAGAGCAATTGACTATATGGGTCTATTTCCTGGTCCTCTATTTTGTTCCACTGATCTGTCTGTCTTTCACAAAGAATCATATGGTCTTGATGATTTACAACTCTATAAGAAATCTTGAAGTCAGGTGTTATCAGTCCTCTAATGTTGTTCTCCTTAGCATTTAGTAGGCTATTCTGGGTTATTGCCTGTCTACATAAACCACAGAATTAGTTTGCCAATGTCCACAAAACCACTTACTGAAATTTCATTGGAATTCTGCTATATCTATAGTTCAAGGCGGGAAGAACTGATATTTTGACAATATTGAAACATCGTACCCACAAACATAAGCTATATTTCCATCTATTTTTAACTATGCTGTCAGAGTTTTGTAGTTTTCTTCTTTTGTAGATTTCTAAGTATTTCATTTTGGGGTGGCACTAATGTAAATGGTATTATGTTCCTAATTTAAAATTCCACACATTCATTGATGGTACATAAGAAAAATATTAATGAAGACAATTTTGTTTCTCTTTCCCAATCTGTATACTTTTCATTTCTCTTTCTTGTCTTTTGGAATTAGTTAGGGCTTCCAATATGATGTTGAAAGGGAGGAGTGAAAGGGAACACCCTTATCTTTTTCCATATCTTTTCAGGAAAACTTCAAAGCACTAGTACCTCACCATTACCTATGATGTTATCTGTAGTTTTTTGTTTGTTTGTTTGGGTTTTTTTTGACAAATGTTATTTTAGTTGAGAAAGTTTCCTTCTATTTCTAGATTGTTGACAGGTTTTATCAGGAAGAGGTGTTGGATTGTTGTGTATCTATTGATATGATTGTGTGACTTTTCTTCTTTTACTTATTAATGAAAAGTATTATATTAATTCCTTTTCCAAAATTGCATATTGAGATATATTCCCCAGATCACAGTGTATACTTATTTTTATACATTGTTGGATTCAATTTGATAATATTTTGTTGAGGATTTTATATTTATTTTGATTGTCTGTAAATTTCTTTTCTTGTATTGACTTTGCCTGGTTTGGTATTAATGTTGGCTTCATAAATTTGTTGAGAAATATTCTTTTCTATTCTCTGAAAATATTGTCAAGATTGGAACAATTTCTTCTATGAATGTGGGTTAAAGTTCTCAGTAAACCCAGTAGGGCCTGGCATTTTTTGTTTTGGAGGGCATTAGTTATTAATTCATTGTCTTTAATAGATGCAACACCCTTTAAATAGCCTTTTCCTTCTTCTTTGAAAAATATTTCATCATTGACAGACTATGACTTTGAAAGAATTGATCTATTACATTGAGATTTCAAATTTCTGGGTATAACACTGTTCATATTATTTTATGGCATCTACAGTAATTTTATCTCTTATTTCTGAAATTAGTAAATAGTATCATCTTTCTTTTTCATTTTTATCCCATGTAGAATTTTATCAATTTTTGACTTTTCAAAAAACCTTTTGATTTTACTGCTTTTCTCTATTGATTTGTTTTCTTTTTTAAAAATTTATTTATTTTGATTCATTGTACACAAATGGAGTACAGCTGTTGTTTTGCTGGTTGTACACAAAGTAGGGTCACACCATCTGTGCATTCATACATGTACACAGGGCAATGCTGTCTGTCTCATTCTGTTGTTATTATTACCCCCCAACCCCGACCCCATCCCTCCTTTCCTTCTATGCAATCTATCCTTCCTCCATTCTTGCCTCCCTTCCACCCTACATTATGCATCATCATTCGCTTATCAGAGAGATCATTTGGCCTTTGGATTTTTGGGATTGGCTAATCTCACTTAGCATGACAGTCTCCAGCATCATCCATTTACCTGCAAATGCCATAATTTTATTCTTCTTTATGGTTGAGTAATATTCCATTGTGTATATATACCACAGTTTCTTTAGCCATTCATCTATTGAAGGGCATCTAGTTTGGTTCCACAATCTAGCTATTGTGAATTGAGCAGCTATGAACATTGATGTGGCTGCATCACTGTAGTAATCTGATTTTAAGTTCTTTGGGTATAGGCCAAGGAGTGGGATAGCTGGGTCAAATGGTGGATCCATTCCAAGTTTTCTAAAGAATCTCCACACTGCTTTCCAGAGTGGCTGCACCAACTTGCACTCCCACCAGCAATGTATGAGTGTACCCTTTTCCCCACATCCTCCCCAACACCTCTTGTTGCCTGTATTCGTAATAACAGACATTCTAATTGGAGTAAGATGAAACCTTAAGGTGGTTTTGATTTGCATTTCTCTTATAACTAGAGATGTTGAACATTTTTTCATAAATCTGTTGATTGCTTGTAGATCTTCTTCTGTAAAGTGTCTGTTTACCCTATTGATTTGTTTTCAATTTCATTGATTTATGCTCTAAGTTTTATTATTTGTCTTTTTACCTTAGGCTTAATCTACTATTCCTTTCCTGGTTTTCTAAGGTGAAGTTTAAATGATTTGTTTTTGGTCTTTCTTCTTTCTAATATTGGCATTTAATGCTAAAAATTTCTCTCTCAGCCCTGCATTTACAACATTGCACAAATTTTGATAAGCTGTTTTCTTTTTATTCTAAATATTTTTTCAATATTTAAAATGTTACAATAATTTTATACTTAATTTTTAAAAAATTTTCTTGATAATTCATATGTGACCTATGTGTTATTTTTTAAGTTTTAGGTTACCCACATTTTAGGTATTTTCCAGTTATCTTTCTGTTATTGATTTCTAGTTCAGTTCCACTGCAAATGAGAGCAGCAATTGTATGATTTCAATTATCTGAAATTGTTGATGTATGTTTTATAGCTAAGCACGTGCTCTATCCTGGTGAACATACTATGTGAGATTAAGAAGAATAAGCATTCTGCACATGAATGAAATTGTATATAGATGTCAACTGCATAAAGTTGAATGATGGTGAATACAACTATGTCTTTACTAATTTTCTGCCTGCTGGATTTGTCCATTTCAAACAGAGGGGGATTAAACTACAATAATAGATTCATCTATTTCTCCTTACAGTTCTATCAGTTTTTGTCTCATTTTTTTATGCTCTGTTGTTAGGGGCATAAAAATTAAAGATTATTATGTCTTTTTGAAGAATTTGTCTCTTCATCATTATGTAATGCAACACTTTTAAGACTACAGAGTACTCCATTGCATGTAGATACCACAGTTCCTTTATCCATTCATCTGTTGGAGATTTAGTTTCTTTCTATCTCTTAGCTATCATCATGCAACAATGAACACTGGAATGCTAATAACTTTCCAAGAATGATTTCAATTTAGGAGGCAAACATCCAAATGAGATTTGATCATACAGAATTTATATTTAGAAATTTTTGAGAAACTCCATTTTTTTTTCGTATCAGCTGTATCATTTTATATTCCCACTAAAAGTGTGCAAGAGTACTAATTTCTTTCCTTACTATCTGGTGTATGTCTTTAAAAGCAGCAATCCTAACAGGTTTCAGACTGCATCTCACTGTGGGTTTTGGCATACATTTACACAAAAATTAGAAATATTGAGCACTTTTTATGTATCTATTGGTCATTTATATGTTTTCTTTTTAGAAATGTCTAAATTCTTAGACTATTTTTTATTTGTTCTTTTTTTAGTTATACATGACAGTAGGATGTCTTTTGACATACACAAATAGGGAGTATAACTTCCCATTCTTGGGATTGTACATGATGGGGAGTTACACTGGTTGTGTATTCATATATGAATATAGGAAAGTTATGCCCAATTCATTATACTGTCTTTCCCATGCCCATTCCCCCTCCCTTTCCTTCATTTCCCTTTGTCAAATCCAATATACATCTATCCCCACCACACCCTTATGGTGCCTCAGTATCCACATATCAGAGAGAACATTTGACCTTTCATCCATTTACCAGAAAATGCCATAATTTCATTCCTTTTTATGGCTGAGTAATATTCCATTGTGTATATATACCATATTTTCTTTATCCATTCATCTGCTGAAGGGAACCTAGTTGGGTCCATGGCTTAGTTATTGTGAATTGAGCTGCTATGAACACTGAGTCACTATCCTATACTGATTTTAAGTCCTTTGGGTATATACAAGGAGTAGAATACCTGGGTCAAATGATTCCATTCCAAGTTTTCTGAGGAATCTACATACTGCTTTCCAGAGTGCTTGCACCAATTTGCAGTCCCACTAGCAATGTATGAGTGTATGTTTTTCCCCACATCGTCACCAACAATTATTATTACTTGTTTTCTTGATAATTTCCATCCTGACTGGAAATGAAACTTCAGTGTAGTTTTAATTTGCAATACTCTAATTCCTAGAGATGTTGAAAATTTTTCATTTATTTGTTGACTGAACATATTTCTTCTTATGTGAAGTGTCTGTTCAGTTCCTTTGCCCTTATGTGAAGTGTCTGTTCAGATCCTTTGCCCATTTATTGATTGGGTTATTTGTTAGTTTGGTGTTAAGTTTTTTGAGTTCTTCATATATCTTGGAAATTAAAGCTCTATCTGAGGTGCAGGTGGCAAAGATTTTCCCCCTTTCTGCAGGCTCTCTTCATGTTTCTTGATTGTTTCCTTTGCTGTGAATCAGTTTTTTTTTAATCCATCCCATCTATTGATTCTTGATTTTACTTCTTATGCTTTAGAAGTCTTGTTGAGGAATTCAGTTTCTAAACTGACATGATGGAGATTTTGACCTACTTTTTCTTCTAGTAAGTGCAGGGTCTCTGGTCTAATGCTTATGACCTTGATTCACTTTAAATTTTGTGCAGGGTGAGAGATATGGTCTAATCTCATTTCATTATATATGGATTTCCAGTTTTCCCAGCACCATTTGTTGAAGAGGTTCTGTTTTCTCCAATGTATGTTTATGGTGCTTTTGTCTAGTATGGAATAACTGCATTTATGTGGGTTTGTCTCTCTGTCTTCTATTTTGTACCATTGCTCTTCATTTCCGTTTTGGTGTCAATACCATACTGTTTTTGCTACTAGAGCTCTGCAGTGTAATTTAAGGTCTGGTATTGTGATGCCTCCTGCTTCACTTTTCTTGCTGAGAATTGCTTTGGCTATTCTGAGCCTCTTATTTTTCCAAATGAAATTCATGATTACTTTTTCTAGTTCTATGAAGAATGTCATTGATACCTTAGTAGGAATTGCATTAAATCTGTATAGTGCTTTTGGTAGTATGGCTATTTTGACAATATTAATTCACCTAACTAAGAACATGGGCGAACTTTCCATCATCTAAGGTCGGCTTCAATTTCTTTCTTTAGTGTTCTGTAGTTTTCATTGAACAGGTCTTTCACCTCCTTTGTTAGATTGATTCCCAAATTTTTATTGTCTTTGAGGCTATTATGAATTGGATAGTTTTCCAATTTCTTTTTCAGTTGATTCATCACTGATGTATAAAAATGCAAACTGATTTATTGGTGTTAATTTTATATCCTGTGACTTTGCTGAATTCATTTATGAATTCTATATGTTCTCTGGTGGAGTTTTTTTTTTTTTATTTACTTATTGATTCATTGAACACAAATGGAGTACAGCTATTGTTTCACTGGTTGTACACAAAGTAGAGTCACACCATCTGTGCATTCATGCATGTACACTGGAGTTTTTTTGGGAGGTCTTCTAAATATATAATCATGTCATCAGTAAATAAGAATAATTTGAATTCTTCTTTTCCTATTTGTTTCCTTTTCATTTCTTTCTTCTAATTGCTCTGGTTAGAGTTTCCAGGACTATGTTGAAGAGAAGTGGTGAGAGAGGAATTCTTTGCCCATTTTTAATTGGAGTATTTTTTGATTGAGTTATAGAAGTTCCTTACATATTTTAGATATAAACTTCTTATGAGGCATATGGTTTACAAATACCATCTTTTTCTCATTTCAGAGACTTCCATTTCACTCTGCTGATTGTTTCCATGGCTCTTCAAAAGGCTTTTAGATTTATATAATCCCACGTGCCTCCTTTTGCATTTGATGCCTGTACTTTTGGTGTCATATTCCCATAAAATCATTGCAAAGACCAATGTCATGAAGATTTATCCCCATTCTTCTATGAGTTTTATATTTGGGATACTACATTTATGTATTTAAGTAATTTTGCATTGATTTTTACATATTAAGTATAACATATGAGTTCTGTATCCTTCTCCATATAGATTCATTTTCTCAACACCATTTGTTGATGAGATGTTGCTTTTCTTGTTGTGTATATTTGGCACTTTTTTTTTGTTTGGAAAATCAATTGACTGTAAATGTGTAGCTTTGTTTCTAGGCTCTGTATTCTATTCCATTGGTCTTCATGTTCATCTTTATGCCAGCATCATATTAGATTACATAGCTTTGTAATATTTTTTGAAATTAGGAATGATATATAGTTTTACTCTTTACTTAGAGTTTTGTGGTTGCATGTAAATTTCAGAACTGTTTCTATATTTATTAAAAGATGCCATTGGGGTTTGATAGGGATTGCTTTAGGTAGTGTGGACATTTTAACAATATCATGTTTTCCAATACATGATAAGGAGATGTCTTTCCATTTGTTTCTTAT
>JAJEJO010052087.1:0-46294 GCA_020662805.1 Glaucomys volans | reverse complement strand
ATTACATGATGCAGGGAAGTTGATCTCATCAGGAAATTCAAGAAAGGATTCTCCAAAGAATAATTAATGAAAGCAATATAAATGTTAAGTTTAAAACTAAAAAGAATGGATGTACTGGTCATTGAACACAGGGTCACATCATCTCTGAGCTCCATCTCCAGCCCTTTTTCATTTTTATTTTACTGTAAGCCCTCACTAAGTTGCTTAGGGCCTCACTAAGTTGCTGAAGCTGACCTCAAACATGCCATCCTCCTCCTCAGCCTCCTGAGTTGCTAAAATGTTTTAATAAATGTCTTGAAATAAATAAATATGCATCTTGAAAACATCGATCTGGCTGCTGATTGAAGATTGAACATGATAAGCGTCCAAGTCAATGAGGATATGCCTCTGAAAATATTAATGTAGTTGTCCAGGTTGGAGGCAATTCAGTTCTTAAACTAAGAGAGTACAATGTTTAAACACATAGACTTGTGCCAGATTGCTCGGATTTTTACTTTAATGTGTTCCTTTATAGCAAAATACATAATCTCCTGTGTGAAGATTCTTCCTATGTAAGATGGTGCTATGTTTTGAACATGGTAAAGTGTCTCAACAAAGATTTATGTATTGAGATGTAATCCCCACTGTGAGGTAGTATGAGTGTGAAAATTTAATTTATGATATTTAGAAGTGGAGCATGTCGGAGATGACTAGAATTCCCATGATTGAATCCTGATGGCTATATGAGAAGAGGAAAAGAAACCAGACATGCACATGCACACACGCACAGACACACACACACACACACACACACACACTTGTGTTGTGTGTGCTCCTTGTTTCTTGCCATGTGATGTCCTGTGCCACTATGAGACTCAACCAGCAAGTAGGCCATCATCAGATGTGGCCCCTAGATTTTATGCCTCTAGAACTATGAACTAAATAAACCTCTTTTATTTGTAACATAACCGGCTTCGGTTATTTAATGATAGTAATAAAAATGTGCTAATACAAATGATAGTAAATATAAAATCTACCTCAGCATATAGTTGAGAGAATTAAATGAGTTCATGAATACAAAAAAGCTTTTAAAATAGTGCTTGTGCATAGTAGGCACTCTACTTAACTATTAATTTTGATGAGGTAGAATAGGGACAAAATGAGAATTATTGCCTATTTAGGAAGGATATCCATTGTTACCTGATAATTGGATCTTAGGTACAGGAGAAGTTTTCAAGAACTATTTTGAGTTATGTCTTTAATAATGGGATAGCAACTGACAGTGTTAGTTTTGTTGGTGAGGGAAGTCCTCTTAGAAAAGATTATGTTTAAGATGGGATTTGTAAGATAAAATGAGTGCTGCCATTTGGTCATCAGGTAAACACTCACATAAAGTTCATCCACTCTTAGGAACAAATCTTTCAGCCAAGCAGCAGAGAGAAGGAACAAAGAGAAGTCATATGACTATATGACTACAGAAGAATGGGAAGAAATGAATACAAGAGACCAGATTGTGTAGGTTTGTAAACAGAAGAAGTGTGGTGATAAGTAGCTACAAAGATAAGACATTGGACAGTTTTAAGGAAGAAACTGACATGATCCAATTTATGTTTTAAAACTAACCCTATGGCTTCTTTGTGAGTAACATTACAGAAGAGAAGAAGGGGGATCAATTAGAAGGAAGCACTATTCAAATAGATAGAAGGGCAATCTGTACAAGATTGTAAGTACATAGTAGAAACAGAAAGAACAGGACAGAGTACATGGAAGAATCAGGTGAAGAAAAGAGTGGGATCAAACATGACTCAATTGGATTTTAGTGCTGTTATAAACTGAAGTGAGAAATTCTGAGGGAAAAACTAATTCAGGACTGGGAAATCAAGTGTTTCATGTGAATTTTCTTACAAATCACAAGATACTCATGTAGAAAATATAAGTCCTGCATAATTGAGAAAATTCAGGACCGTAGATAAAGCTTTTAATATTGTGGTATAAAGATAGCACTTAAAACCATGGGGAATGATAGGGTGATCTAAGGAGAGTGTGTGGCACCGGAAGAGAAATGGGTACTGGAAAAAAAAAAAAGACAGCTTATGATATTAGAGGAAATTGGAAGAATGTAGTATTACATAAGCCAAGAGCAGAAAGATTTTAAGATTCTTAAAATTAATAAAGGAATCATTTCTGTTGCATGCTCCTGGGGAAATAAAGATGAGATCAAAAGAGAATGAATGGTGACAACTTAGATCCACACTTTCTTATATTCCAGATACCTGGTGACATACCTTCCACTGAATTCACCTGTGCTGTGTAATATATTCTCAAAGTCTTTCTTTTCACTCATCACATAATCCACTAAATCAAATTATGCAACATAAAAAATAAAAAATTAACCTTTTAAGATTCAAGTGTTCCTTTGTTTTGACCTCAAGAATGCATTCATGTGAAGTATCTCTCACTTAATATACCTATGAAGAGCAGGTTTTTAAAATTTCCCAATTGTCATCATAATTCTTGAATGTCATGCAACCCAAATTACTTTTCCAAAGATTTTGACTTTGTTACTGCAGTTAATGATTTCTCCATGTTTCAAGATTACTCATCATTCTATGCCAGTCCATATATCCTCAAAAGTAACAGGTAAAATCAATGATGAGATTGTAATCTGTTTGCAGCTATGTAGCATGACTCCCTTTTGATCCAGAAAATTTTCTTACTTCATAGTCATTAACAACATTCACTTATACATGTCTATATAAAATATAGAAAAGACAAGAAAGAATTTATGACAGGCTACAGTTTTGTGTAGACTATCAAAAGCAACTGTATTTCCATACATTTGAAAGATGTTTCGGTTCTGGGCTGGAGATGTAGCTCAGTGGTAGAGCACTTGCCTAGTGTGTGAGGCCCTAGGTTCAATCCTCAGCAACACACACACACACACAGATGATTAGGTTCCTACTATTTCCAAGTTGTACTGTGATTGATATCAGTATTGAATTGTATATTTTTTGGACTTTTGCACCTAAAAGGTATTTTGTCACCATTTGTAATAAATACCACAATAAATTGTCAAGAAGCAGTTGCAAAATGTTCTCATGACTGAATCTAACTAAGCATCAAGTTGCTTGTTATGGTTTGGGTATGAGGGGTCCCCCAAAAGCTCACATATGAGATAATGCAGGAAGGTTCAGAGGAGAAATGATTGGGTTGTAAGAGTCTTAACCCAATCAGTGAATTAATCCCTGATGGGATTAACTGAAGTGGTAGGGTGGGGCTGGAGGAGGTGGGCATGGGGCATGGCTATGGGATATATGTTTTGTATCTGGAGAGTGGAGTCTCTTTCTGCTTCCTGATTACCATAGAAGCTGCTTTGCTCTGCCACACTCTTCCACCATGATGTCCTGCCTTGCCATGAGCCCTGAGAAATGGAGCCTGTGGTCTATGGATTGAGACCTCTGAAGCCATGAGCCCTCAAATGAGCCTTTCCTCCTCTATAACTGTGCTGCTTAGATTATTTAGTCACAGCAGTGAAAAAGCTGACTAAAACATTGCTAGAACTCACTAGTTCTAAAAACAAGAACCAGTCTTTGGTTATTTATCTCATATGGCAATAAGAAGGAAATTGATCCAACCATTCTTCTGAAGTTCAATGCTTAATTCTTCAAAAAAAATAGAATGCAACAATTATTGGATGAGAGTTTTAGGGACTTTTTATTAGAGCTCTGATACATAAAGATCTTGAAATTTGTCCTCCCATACTAAAATGAGTAAAATCTGGGCGAACAAAACACATTTTCTTGGATCTTACAGATGTTTCAGTCTAAAAGTCCCTTGTAAAACCTGGAAAGACAGGTATATCTAGAGCTGCATATACCACAGACAGGCACGACTAGAGTCATAAACTAGAAGGAACTCTTGAATGCTTATTTTGGGGTACTAGGTATGGAGTAACATGAGAATAAGAAACTTCTGGGAGTCAGAGGAGATGAAAGCTCCAGGTGGGTTTCCCCTCCTGGACTGCCACCAGATTGCCATAGAGAGGACTCAAGAAAGATTTTTTCACAAGGGAAAAGATATACTACTGGAGAAACACTTGTGAAGTTTACATACCTGAATGACAGGACCATTTAACACTAATTGTTTTAGACATATAATTAAACGCTTATCTTTCCCCATACATTCCCAATAAACAATACAGGTCCAAAATTATTACAGTAGATTATAGCTGAAAGAGTTGCAAGTCACAGACTCTGTGTGAGTAAGCATATTTTGGGACATTCAACCTCAAGAGGGAAGAAAACAAGAACAAAAGAGGAATTTAAAGTGTCTGACGTTTATGTTATGGAAAACAGTTAACACAGTCCAACTACTAGACAGATTAACATAGATCCCTGCAACATGTCGGCTTTCAACTAAAAACAAGATGTATTGAAATAAAATTTCATAAATTGAAGCAGACATCAGAAAAAGACTCATATACAACACAGATGTTGAATTGGGAGGCAAAAAGTTTAAAGTAACTATGGTTAATACCTTAAGTGCTTTTATGTAAAAAAAAAAAAAAAAAAAGCAACCAGCAAGAACAGATCATGAAACAGTTTCACTGTGCACTGAGTACTAACTTCCCCAACTCCTATAAGAACACACATATGCAACAAAGTACACAGAATGGATTTATAACTACAACTAGATAGCAAGGGACAAAACGAACACATAGAATTCATCATAAGCCAGTCCTCTAAGGTTTAGGAAAAGCTGCCTGTGGCAGATGGAGTCTCAAATGCACCTGTCCCACCTGCATCATAACTGAGATCCTGGAACAAAGCTTTCCCTGGCTTACACATGAATCCCTGGGTTAAAGAACTGAGGTGCATCTTGTTTTCAGGAGAGGACTCACAGAATCTGGGTTGTTTCAATCACTCACTCCCTATCTCAAAATGTTACATTCCCAGCACATTCTATAGTTATCCTGGACAATTACATGTGATAAAGGCAGGAGGGGATGGGGTTGGTTCAGAGCCACCTAGAGGATTCTGCACAGATGGGTAACATCAGCAGAGGGATGCAAAGAGTAAGAACTGATCAAAATAAAATCTTAGGAATTAAAAGCACTACAACAACTACATGACTGATATGTATAATCAGAAAAATGAGAGATCACACTCTTTGATCTATCAAAATGTATAAATGCATTCTACTGTCATGTACAACTAATTAGATCAAATAAAATTTAAAAAATTTTAAAAAGCACTGCAACAGAAATGAAGAAGGTCTTGAATAGGCTCTTCAGCAGATTCTACATGGTTAAAGAAAGAATCAGTAAGATAGAAGGTAAATAAAAATTCCTAAACCAAAATATAAAGACAAAACCAAAGAAAGAGATATAACAGGGGATCAAAGAACTGTGGGACAATATAGGAAGGTTCACACACTTATAACTAGAATATGTAATATCTGAAAGAGAAAAAGTGTGAATAAAGCAGAATTATTTGAAGTGATAATGGACAATAACTCCAAAATTGATTGCCACAAAACCTCATATCCAGGAGCTCAAAGAACACAGGCAGGATAGACACCAAATAACTGCACCTGGACATATCAGATTAATAGTACAAGAAAACAAACACAAAGAGAAATGAAAACACTACCTTATTGATAAACATAGATAAGAATAATAGAATATTTATCATAAAAATCATGCAAGCAAAAGAGAGTGAAATATTTAAAGTGTTAAAAGAGAAAATCATCAATCTAGAATTATAGATACAATGGAATTATCTCTCAAAAATGTGTCTAAAAATGAGGAAATTTATCACAAATGGAATACTTCTGTAAGAAATATTGGCAGAAATTACTCAGGCAGAAGGAAAAGGATATAGGTCAGAAAAATGAATTCGTATTATAAAGTCAGGTAATTAGAGAAAGAATAAAAATGCAAAATATTACATTTTATGATTCGTAATTGATCTAAAAACAACTGTTGGTTTAAGGCAGTAATAACAAGTAGCAAGTGATTATGGGATTATCTATAGATAATCAAATAATGACAGGATTGTCACGAAATAGGGAAAGTAATTAGGAATATTCTGGTATAAAGTCATTAGAGTACATTGAAGTGATATGGTGTTTGTTGAAAATAGGCTAAAATTAGTTGAAAATTAATAATATAGAATAGGGCATGGTGGTGCATGCCAGTAACCCAGCAACTCAGAAGGCTGAAGCAGCAGGATTAGATTTTTGAGGCCAGGTTCACCAATTTAATGAAGACCTAACCATCTTAGAAAGACCATGTCTCAAAATAAATTAAAAAAAAATAATAAAGGGGCTGGGGATGTGGTTCAATGGTAAAGCATCCCTGGGTTCACTCTTAAATACCCAAAAATAATGTATATTAGAAACTGTAAAACTACTAAAAATCTGGAAATATAACAGAAAGGCTAGGAAAAGAGATAATATTGAATATTTAAGATTTGACTTAATACAATACAAAGCTTAAAATTGATGGGAGGAGAAATGAGTAATATGTGAAAATAATAGAAAACAGCTACAAACATCCAGTTATTTCAATAGTCACTTCAAACCACCCAAAAGACAAATTGTCAGAGTGAGAAACAAAAACCAGGAACTGATTATTCATTTTCTACAAAAATCCCACTTTAAATGCAAATATTCAGACAGGTTAAAAGTAAAGGGATGGAGAAAAAATACAATGCAACATGGACCAAAAGCAGCTGGAATAGCTATAATTTCAGAAAAAAAAGTAGATGCCAGAACATTGAAGAATATCAGATATAAAGATGGACATTGTGCCATGATAAAAGGTCAATTTTCCAAGTAGGCATAATAATTCTAATAATGGATTCACCTAACAAATAACTGCCAAAATACACAAGGCAATAACTGATAGAATTAAAAATAGAAATAGAAAAATCATGATTAAAATTATAGACTTCAAACCCTTCTGTTAGAAATTGATAATGAAGCAGGCAGAAAATCAGTAAGGAGATCAGTGACCTAAGCAGTGCTATAAATCAACTTCATCTAATTGACATTTATAGAATATACCATCAAACAGCAGAATATATACATATTCATCTCAGGTGAACTTCTACTTCAGACAGCTTTTTTGCTGCTATGACTAAAAGATCTGACCAGGACAATTTTAGGGGAGGAGAAGTTTATTTAGGGGCTCACAATTTCAGAGGTCTCAATCCAAAGACAGCAAGATCCATTCCTCAAGGCTCAAAGTGAGGCAGGACATTATGGTGGAAGAGTGTCGCAGAAGGGCGCCACTTACATGGTGATCAGGAAGCAGGGAGAAAGACTCCACTGGCCAAATACAAATTATATACCCATAGCCACACCCCCAATCAAGCACTTTCTACAGCCACACCCACCTGCCCTCAGTTACCACTGTGGTTAATCCCATCAGGGATTAATTCACTGATTAGTTTAAGGCTATAACCCAATAATTTCTCCTCCAAACTTTATGTTGTCTTATGTGTGAGCTTGGGAGCCATCACATCTAAACCATAACAAACATGAACTATTCACTAAAATAGACCACATCCTGAACTATGAATCAACAAATTTAAAGGCATAAAAATCATAAAGAATACTTCTTATGTAATAATGAAATAGAAAATAATAGGTAAGTGAAACCCCTTTACCACAGATCATTTGGAGCTTAAATTAAACACTTAATAATATACTCACAAGTTAAAAAAAATAAAATTTATAAAATTAAATGAGCATAAAAGACTAACATGCTAAATTTTTTTAAAAAAATAATGTTCTGTTTTAGGAAATTATAGATGAAGAACGAGCCAGCATCAAGTAAGGAGTAGAAAATAAAAATGAGAACAGAAGTCTCTGGTGTTGAACACAGTAAAGTCAATTTTTTTAAGCTGATTCATTTATCACTGAAAATTTAAAAATGTCCAGATAGAATAATCAAGGAAAAAACAGAGAAGACTCAATTTAATGATATCTAAAATAAAAGGGTAACCATCACTACTAATCCTGTGGAAATTAAAATAATAAAAAATACTATCAAGAAACTTTTGATGCAAAACTTGATAAGCTAGGTACAATGGACTACTTCTTTGAAAGTCAAAAGCTATCAAAACACAAACAAGGAGAAGCAGATAATAGAACTACATATATTTAAAAAGCTTAGAAATAAAAGAAAGTCCAAGATCATTTGGTGAGTAAAATTTCCCAAATATTTAAGAAAGAAATATACTAATTCTACACAATCTTCTCTAGAAAACAAAAGCAGAAGGAATACTACTTGACTCATTTTATGAGAACATAAATATCCCAATACCAAAAGCAGATAAAAAGATTATAATAAAGGAAAGCACCAGTATCTCTCATGAACACAGATGCAAACATCCTCAACACCATGGAATCCAACAATGTATACCAAAGAGTTACACACTATTTCCAGGGTTTATTCTAGATAGACAAATCTCATTTAGCATCTGAAGATAAACCAATGTAGTCTACTATATCAACAGGTTAAAGAAGAAAAATTATAGTCCTATTAGTGAATGCAAAGAAGAACATTCAAGAAAACCAACACCCATTCATGGTATAAACTCTCAGGAAAGAAGACAGACAAAAATCTCCCCACATGATAAAGAATAGGTAGCTACTATAACCCATTGCTACCACTGCACTTAACGGTGACAGACTGGACTCTCACCCCTTAAAGACCAGAAATAAGGCAAAAATATCCCCACTTGCTTGCAATTCCTTTTCAATATTGTAACAAAAGCCCCAATATGAAAAGAGTACCACTCCATATTTTAAACATAAACATTTGTATTGATATTACAATCATATAACAATCACTTTTAAAAATACTTAGAATTTTAGCCAATTTATTTGTTTTTAATTGACAAAATTGTAGCAAAATGCACAAAATGGTATTTTAAAATATGTATATATTAGCTGGGGTGTAGGTCAGTGGTAGAGCACTTGCCTGGCATGTGTGAGGCACTGGGTTTGATTCTGAGCACCACATATAAATAAATTAATTAAATAAAGGTCCACTGACAATTTTTTTAAAAAGAAAATATGCATATATTTGTGATGACTAAATTGAGTTAATTAACAAAACTAACCATTTTAGAGTGAACAATCCAATGGAATTTAATGATACATTCATAATATTGTGCAGATATTTCCTTTATCTAGTTTCTAAATATTTCTGTTACTCCAAATTAAACCCCTATACTCATCCCCTATTTGCCACTTCCTACCCAGACTTTGTAACCAACAACATTCTTACTCCAAATATGGAAATGTCTATTTGAGATATTTCATTTAAGGGGATCATATTATATGTGACCCTGTGTCTTAGTCCTTTCATTTAGCAGTGTTTTCCAGAGTCATCTACATTGTAGAGTGTATCATTTCATTCTTTTATAGTTGAATAGTATCCATTTGGATATATATCCTACAATATTTTTCTATTTATCTTTTGTTGGACATTAAGATTTCTCTCACATTTTTGCTATTGTGAATTAGCACTGTTATAAAAATGCAAGTTAAAATTCTGTTTTTGTACCCGTTTCAATTTTGAAAGTATATGTTAGTACATGAAATTGTTAGATGATAGTTATTCCATGTTTAATTTTCTAAGGAAGATCAAACTGCTTTTCATACCTGAGCAATTCTGTCACCAATGTCCAAGTATTCTCTATTCCCCCTATACATACTAACACATTTCCATTTTTTTACTATAATCATACTTTTGAGTGATATTAAGCCTTTTTTCATATGCTTTTTAACTGAAGCTTTTTATTTTTCTGAAGACATATTTGTCATTTTCCCAGTTTTTAATTGAGCTGTTTGTTTTGTTGTACTGGGTGACAAGAGATCTCAATGTATATTGAATACTTTACTCTTATCAGATGCATGATTTGCATATAGTTTCATACAATTTGTAGATAGCATTTTATTTCCTTAGTGGTGTTTATGAGGCACAAAAGTTTTTAATAGTCTAATTTTTTTCCTCTTGTTTACTACAGCTTTCTTGAATGTTTTCAAGTTAGTGTGATTCCTTCAACTCAGTTCTTTTTCAAGATTTTGGCTGTTCCTGGCCTTTATTAATTTAAGGATCAGCTTTTCCATTTCTGCAAGAAAGGTTATTGGAATTTTGACAGGGATTGCTGTGATGTGTAGATTACTTTTGGTAGTACTGACATCTTGGTAAGATCATATTTTCTAATCCATGAACATATAATATTTCCTTTTATTTGGGTTTTTAGATTTTTCTTACTGAAATATTTTGTAGATTTTTATCATACAACTCTTTTATTCCCGAGGTTAACTTTATGCCTAAGTATATAATTATTTTGGATGCTATTATAAATGGATTGCTTTCATAATTTCTTCTTTAATTTTCATCACCAGTATACAAAACAGAATTCTTTTTTGAGGCTGGCCTAAAACATGCAATCCTTTTGTCTCAGACTCCTGAGTCACTGGGATTTTAGGCGAGCACCACCATGTCTAGTTTACAACTGACTTTTTTATGTTGGCAGTTTTGCAGATTTCATTTTGTTATCTCTAGTTGCTTTTTACCCACTAGGGGTGGGTAGATTTTGTTTTGTTATCTCTAGTTGCTTTTACCCACTAGGGGTGGGTAGTTTTATTGATATTTCTTTTATAAAGGATCATGTCATTTTCAAAAAGAGTTTTGCTTCTCTGCTTTCCATTTGGATGTCTTTAATTAATTTTTCTTGCTTAAATTTTTCTGGCTGGAACTTTCAATAAAATGTTGAATCACATTGGTGAAGGCATGGAATTCTTGTCTTCTTGGTTTTAGAGGAAACATTTTCAGCCTTTCATCTTTGAGTATGTAAGCTGTAACGTTTTTATAAATGCACTGACTCTGTTCTAATGTTTGACTGCCCACAGCTTTTAAGTGACCTTCTTCCCCCTTTCCCTTCAGCCTCACATCAGGCGAGCTGATAAGAAAACCAAGTATTCCTTCTATTGATACTGGCGAATAGTGCAAATCTTGATAGTCTGGTTCATGCCTGGGAGCCATTCTGGTTCCTGCCTGGGAGCCCTCACTCCAGTTCAACCTCCACAATAAAACCCAAGTCAATTTACTTTTCATGTCTTGTAAGCTATTTTTGTATACTGGGTTTTGAAATTTTCCTGCTTTTCTCAGAAAGCTTTCATAGATAAGTAACCAACTATTTCATACACTTTTGGTGTGAGTGACATCACCAATCTCAACATCTAAAGCAGAAGTTACATAGGATTCAATACCACCTCCACAAAGTGATCATAATGGCTATCATTTTGCAATAAAACAAAAAGTAGAAATGAAAATGAAAAGACTGAAATGAAAGTGATGCAATGGTTACTATGACTATGATAAATAAGATGCTACAAAAACCTGAAAATTTAAAAATTGAAAAGTTATATGTTGTGTATGTCCAATGACAAAATTGAGGCATGGAGAGATTTAAAAAATAAATAAAATAAAACCATCGATGGTCATGTTTGGTCCAGAATCCATTTAAAATTAGAACTACTCTTTTCGTCTGGGCTTGCCTACTATTATATACTTTTAGATACCCGTAAAAACTAAAAGGATGAGAGTAAACATGTATAACTAGAATGTACTAATTAAAATAAATAAATAAATAATTGAAAAATGAAATAATGACAAATCTAAAACTAATGATTTTGTAATTTTAAGATTGAGCAAATTTTTCATTCAAATGTAATTATAGAATTGAGAATTCTAATTATTTTTAAAATAATTTTAAAATATAAGATATTTCAAAGGATATGGGAATTTTATATGATAAAAATATTGTGTATATTTCTAAGAAACAATAAAGAAAATTTTCATTTTACTCTATTCATATTTTCTGACAAAAGAAATGTGAAAAGCAGAAAAAAATATTCTGGTAAACATAAGGATACATTTATCCTTTAGTCAGTGTAAAAATACAAAGTGGACTTGAGTGATATCTCTGCTCTGACCCAGTGTCCCATTTCCAAGGAATGTCTTTGTTTACATCTGAGCTTGAATCTGAGTATCTCTGAGACTAAGATGCTTCCTGATCACTTTTAGTTACGGAAATTTGTCCCTAAAATTCAATACCTATGTTTAGTCATAAATACTTGCTTCCAAATACCGCTGATGCTAACTGCACTTCTACATGGGCTGGAATGTAATGCTTTGGTCAAAAAGATAGAATTCCCAAAAGCATACATCATAAAAAGCAACAGTAATGTATTGATAACATCAACTTTGAATCATATGTACAATATTTCCTCAATTATATAAGTCTAAAAAAAAAACAGACCAAAATTAAAATGCTAGATTTATGTAACAAAAGATTTATATTCAAAATGTAAGAATGTTCTACTAATTATAGAAAAGAGATGCTCTGATAAGGAGAAAGAATTATGAACAATTAGGGAGGGAAAATGCAAATCATCATAAATTTGAAGAGGTGCTCAAGCTTGCCAGTAATTAGAAAAATGCAAATTAAAGCAAGGTACTATTTTGTACTGATCGAATTAGCAAAAAGTCTTAATAAAATCTGGTAACAGTGAGAATGGAATGAAATTGATATTCTGATGAAACAAATACCAATGTTGAAGTGTAATACACAGTATCCAACAAAATTAAAAGTATGAAGGCTTAAATACATGATTCTCAACCATGTGTGTACTTATCTCTCAGTACACTCTAAGAAACTGCTAGAAATATTTTTACTTTTCACAACTGTGAGAGTGCTACTGGCATCTAAGGGTAGAGGCTAGGGACGTTGCCAGACATGATAAAATGCACAGAATAGCATCTCACAACAAAGAACTATCTGACATAAAACATCAACAGCACCAAAGTGAGAAACCTTAGATCAATGAAAAGGATTTCTACCTCTTTCTCTCATCTCTGCAAAAGCTTACTTAGCCGTAAGGTGGTATGTACAAGAGTTTTTCAAACATCTATACTGAGATATAATTTATATATCATAAAATTCACGCACTTAAATTGTACGATTCAATATTTTAGTATATTAACAGATGTGCAGTCATCTAAATTTAGAACTTTTTGTCACCCCTAAAAGAAATGTCATAGCTTCAGCAGTTGCTGTCCATTTCTCTAGCCTCCTGGAAGTAGGCAAACTAATTTACTTACCAATCTTTATGGATTTACCTACTTCAGACGGTTCATACAAATAGAGTCACACAATTTGTAGTCTGTTGTGACGGGCTTCTTTTACTTAATATATTGTTTATAAGGTTCACTTACCTATCAATTCTTAATTATTTATCTTTACAGTGGTAGAGATTGAATCTAGGGGTACTTTGCCAATGAACTATATCTTCAGCCCTCTTTTTGGTTTCAGCCCTTGTTTTTTGTTTTGAGATAGGGTCTAGCTAAGTGGCTGAGGCTGATCTGAATTTGTGACCCTCCTGCCTCAGCCTCTGGAGTTGCTGGAATTAAAGGTGTGCAAAATTGAGTCCATCCTTTATTTCTTTTTAATATTGGATATTTTGTTGTATAGAATAACACATTTTGTTTATCTACTCATCAATTGATCATCATTTTAGTTCTTTGAACATTTGGCTGTTATAAAATGGTGCTATGAACATTCTTTGTACAAGGATCCTTAATGCAATATTATAACAGTAAAATTAGAAAATAACCAAAACTAAATAAAATATTCTTTATTCATCTGTTGTAACAGAGCATTTTAACAAAATAAGCAAAACCATCAAGCATCAACATTATCATAACAACATTATGAAAGAGAAAATAAAGCAATTGGAGGGTTTAGTGCTGCTCACTGCATTTGTAGGTGAAAAATTGTTTTCCTAATTAACACAATAGTGGAGGAAATACATGCTACCTTGAAAAAAACTTTTATCAAAGTTCATTCCTAACTATTAAATAAAATTATTTACTCTACCTCTTGTAATAGGCTTAAAGGATATTTTTTACTCAGAAAAATGCTTATGTTAGGGAATTTAATGGAAATTTGACATTATTTTAATCCCTGGAGTGCCTTTGACTTTTATATTCTTTCCATTTATAGTGGCAACTGCAAAATTCAACTCCATTGAGTTGAATTTTAATTCACACCTTTAATTCAATTAAAATCACATCTTGATTTTAATTGTGATATTATCAAACTAGGATACAAAACCAAATCCTTAAAATAACCGTAAGGTGATATGTGCAAGAATTTTTTAACATATAAAAATATTTTTTCTAAAAAGGGTTGTATACTTTATACACTTAATTATAACATATTTAGGAAAAATGCAATTAGAGTAAAAATATAATAAGTGATGCAATTTATGTGTTCATAAAGCAAATGCTTTCACTTCAGTAAGATTTTCTATTATTAATTTTACATGTATCTTAAGAAAAGTAATTAAATAAGTTAAATATCTTGATTCCATTGTAATCAAATGCAAAATATATTTTCCTCTTATTTTTGACTAGTTTAAACAATTCATTTATTATTTTAGGAATAGAAATTTTATTTCTTCTTCATACTTAAATATTTTCAATTTTGAAATAAAGAGTATCAATAAAAATCAAATCCTTTTAATGTTAATAACAAACCTTGATTTGGTTAATTTGAATGAGCTATTCAGGAGAAATCTATTGAAAATTATCAGATTATTTCTTGTATGTGTTACTTTTTTCCGAAAACATGGGACTTATGTATGTAGAAGCATTAAAAAAGAAGAGAATAGAGAAGCCCATAGTTGAATATACAGATACTAATTATTTATTCATTTGTCTGTATGCTTACAAAAGGAGAGTTAATGTGATTAGTCATATTATTTTTAAAGAGTTTATATATTCTTTAATTCATAAAACTGCCACTGAAGTAACCATTTTTTCTTTATTTGGATTTTCTTTACTTATGTAAAAGTGCAATTAAAGAAATCTAAAGGAGTACAAAAATCTTTTACAAATTAAGTGTTGTTGTTTTTTTTAATTGCCATGTTCCTAGATAACTCACTTGCAGAAATTCCCTTGTGTTCTGGATCACAGCATATAATTTTCAGAAGTGGGAATCAAATTTCAAGAAGTACTTAGTTACTTGTATGGCCTGAATGTTTTTTCCTCAGTGCTGAAATGAATGTGCCCCATTTATTTTTTCTAGTGAAAAAAATAAAACAAAAGAAAATCATAAATCTATAACTTCAGAGACATGGAAGAGAAGAGCTAAACCTCTATTTTCCTCATTCTACAGAGGCTTTTAATAGATAAATTCTCAAATACATAAGCCTATCAAGTCTTTGAAGGCATATATAGTCAAAGAATTTAGAAAAAGCATCAGATAGAATTCAGCATTGCTTTGTGATTATAAACTCGCAACAAATTAGATATAGAAGTAGTGTAACTCAACATAATAAAGGTCTCATATGACAAGTTCATAGCTAACATTATACTCAGTGGTGAAAAGTTAAAAACTTTCCCCTAAGATCAGAAACAAGGTAAGAATAGCCACTCTCAACTCTCAAAAAACCTAACTAGAGCAATTAGTCAAGAAGAAGATAACAAATAAAAGGTATTCAAACCAGAAAGAAAAGAGCAAAACTGCTAAATTGTCTTTGTGGATGAAATGATTTTGTATGTAGAAAATTTTTAGCCTCATGGAAAAACAAAGAGGGAGGGTTGGGGGCAGATCTCACCAAAACCTAAGAGAGGCCAGAATGGAAAGGAGGCACCAGGGGAAGGGAGGAGAGGAGGAAAATGTGAAACACTGGTAAATAAGACTGACTAAATTATATTGTTATATCATGTGTACCTATGAATATGTAATGATGAATCTCATCATTATGCATAATTATAATGTACCAATAAAAGATATGGAACAAAGAAAACCCTTAATCTCCATAAAGAAAAACTGTTATAAATTTAGTAAAATTGCAGAAGAAAAAACAAAGATACAAAATCTGTTACATTTCTACATACTTAATAATGAGCTATCTGAAAAATGAAGTTAAAATAATAATCCCATTTACTTCAGAATCACACAAATAATAACATTGACATAAGAAATTGAAGAGATGGAAATAAATAGAAAGTTACCCTGTATTAATGGATTAAAATAATCAATAATATTAACAGTCCACACCACTCAAATTTGACTACAAATTCAAAATAATCTCTATAAAAATTCCAATACCATTTTTAATTTTTTTATTTTTTAATTTGTTCTAATTAGTTATATATGACAGTAGAATGCACTTGATACGTTGTATACCAATGGAGCATAATTTCTCATTCCTCTGGCTGTACATGGTTCAGAGTCACACAGGTCCTGTAAACACCAACAGCAGTTTTAATAGAGTAAATATTCTAAAATTCATGTCAAACTAGGAAAGTCTCTAAAGAACCAAAGCTATCTTGATCAAGAAGAATAAAACTGAATGTACCATGGTACCTGATTTCAAAATCTACTACAAAGATAAAGTAATCAAATTAGCATACATCTTGGATGATATATAGGCCTTTTTAATAAAGAGCCCAGAATGAAATCTACATTTTTCCTGACAAAATGATAAAAAACACACAAAGGGAAAGGACAGTGTCTTCAATGAATAGTGTTAGAAAAACTGGACATCTACATACCAAAGAATGAAACTGGACCCTGATAACACACCATTTTCAGAAATCAACCAAAGGTACCAGAAACTAAAATGTAAGATCTGAATCAGTAAAAGTACAAAAAAAAAAACCACAGGGAATAATTTCCTGACATTGGCATAGGCAATAATTTCTTAATCTGACACCAACAGCATAGTCAACAAAAGTAAAAATAATAAATGGGATTGCATCAAACAGAAAGCTTCTGCATAGCAAAGAAAACAGTCCAAAGCGTGAACTGTAGGATAAAATATTTGTGAACCATAGATCTAGTAAGAAATTAATATTCAAAGTATACAAAGAATTCAAATAATTTTACAGTAAGGAAACAAATAAACCAATGGGAAAAATGGGCAAAAACCTGATGAGACATTTCTCAAAAGAAGAAATACAAACAACCAATATTATACAAAAAATGTTCCACGTGACATCATGAGAGATACAAATTGAAACCACAATGAGGTATCACCTCACATTTGTAAGGATAACTACTATCAAAAAGCAAAACACAAGTGTTGGCAATGACTTGGATGAAAGGGAATCTTTATGCAGTTTTGTGGTAATGTGAACTGATAAAGTTATTATGGAAAATATTGTTAGGATTCCTCAGAAAATTTAAATAGAAATACTGTATGTCTCAGCAATAACCACTCCTAGTTATATATTTAAAGAATTAAAATTAAGATGCCAAAGAGGTATCTGCACTCCTATGTTCACTGCATCATTCACAATTACCACCATATGGAATCAACATAAACATTCATTAATGGATGAATAGATAAAGAAAATATGCTACACACACACACACACACACACGCAGGAATATTATTTAGCCTTTAAAAGAAAGAAATACTGTCATTTGTGACTGCATGGATAAACCTGGAGGACATTATGCTAAGTGAGGTAAGCCGGGCACAGAAAGACAACTATTACATGATCTCACTTACACGTGGAATCATTGAATCCATACAAGCATAGAGTAGAGTGGTAGTTCCCAGGGGTTAGGTGATAGGAGAAAGGAGACTATGTCAATAAAGGGTACAAAGTTTTAGTTATTCATGATGAATAACTTCTAGGGGTGTAACGTGTAGCACAAGACTACAGTTAATAAAACAAGTCTGTATATTTGGAATTGTTAAAGAGAGTAGATTCTAAATGTTCTTATTTCAAAAAAGAGGTAATATTGTGAGATGAGGGATATGTTAATGGGTTTAAATATGGATCTTCTCACAACCTGTATGTATACCAAAACATCACATCATATACTATAAATACATAGGGTTTGAAGTTTCAATAATATAAACAAAGTTGGGAAAAAAACAAAGAAATTCTTATAAGAAATGAAAGTGTTTCAGGTAATCATAAATCAAAAGAGATATTTGCAAGAAAACAGGTAAACCTCCAAACAGGAAACACACACACACACACACACACACACACACACCAAAACAAGTTCTTCATGCTTTTTAAGAACAATCTTTTTTTTTAATAAGAAAATTTTATCTACCATATAGAACATGTTATGAAACTGTAGATTCTCCTTGATTCCTTTAATTCTAATAATTTCAGGATTCTTTATCATTGTCTTCACAAGTACATGATGTTATTATTTTAGTTCTACAGAAGATAAATGGGTATTTTAGAGTGCAAACATAAACATTTTTAATGAATAAAAGTAAAATATTTTCTAGACCAATTGCTCGTATTACTTAGAATTTGGGAAATCAAAATGGTAATTTTCTACCTATTGTGCAGTTTTTCTTTAACAGAGAAAAAAGTAGATAAGTTAACTTTTTAAAGAGATCATAGTGTTGTTTTATAGCTAAAAGGAAAATCAACACAAAGTTCAAAATTACCAGGACATTTCTTTACATTTTCTGTCTTCTGAAAATGAAGAAAGTTGAAATCCAAACAAAATTGAAATGGGTTCCTTAAGCATCAGTTTCTTTTTTAAATGGAATAAAATCACAAAAGGTGAATAGTGACAGAGCAAAGGGATTATTAAGGATGATTTTCCTTGATTCATAATCTTCTGCAATTAGTATGACCTAATTAGTACAATTCTTGCAAAATCATTACAAACATATACTGAAGAAATGCTTGTTTTCCTAAAACTATGAAAAGAGAAATTCTTTAGTTCAATGTCAGACACAGCTTGGTTTCAACCTCTCCCTGTAGGTGATATCACATACCATCCAGTGCAGACAAATCTAGTTAGGTTTCTAAAACTAATCTTCCTCAGGGCAAAGAGACTTCAAGAACACAAGCCCCTACTCAACAGAAAGTACTCAGCCAGTTTTTCTGCTTCCCTTGACCCTGACATCTTCAGTTTTGCATTTTTCCCAGGCAACTTCCAGAGTTAGTCCGGTTCACTAGATTTCTGCTACATTTCTTATGTCATAGCATTATATTTTAGTACTAAACTGATCCTCTGCTTTACTGTCACTGACTCTTTTCTTGAAAATGAGATTTTTCCCCCTATGCCCTGGTGAAACACCAATGCCTTTCATCTGCTGGAAGACTTGAGACACTGCATATCTAGATAGTTCTTCCTTCTTGGTACTGTCTTACTGGTATCAAGCTCAAGAGATAAGGAAATGAAAGGCATCAGCTTGTGGAAAACAATTCGACATTTTTTTTATGTGTTTGAGAACTCAAAGAGAATATATAAAAGAAGAAAGATTGTTGAAGACAAAAATCTAAGGGTTTCCTTCTTCCATCTTTCCTTGAATCTTCTTTAATTAATGGAAAGGGAGAGAAACAAAATATACTAAGTAAGATAAAGAATGATGAGGAAAAGTTGAAGTCCACATATGGTAAGGAGACAGATGAAATCTTGCTGGAATCAAACTCAATGTGAGAAACAGAATCAACAACACAAGATACGATATCTAAAAATGGTAGCCTGAACTTAAAGTGGTTTGGATCTTAAATGTGTAGTAAAGACTCATGTGTTTAAGGATTAATCCCCAGCTTCGTGCTATTGGGAAGTGATGGCATCTAAAGAGGTGGAACCTAGTGGAACATTTTAGGTCATTGGGGGTCAGCTCTCAGAGAAGATGTGAGACCCAGGTCTCTTATCGTTTCACTTCCCCTCCATTTATTCCACCACACGCTGAACATTATAATGTGTATTACCATGGAACCAAATGCAACTGAGCAACCAACTGACTCTGTCTGAACCCCGAAAACCGTGGGACAAAATAAACCTTGTATTCTTTGTAAGTTCATTCATCGCAGGTATTTAGTAAAGTAATGGAAAGCCAACACAAGACTAAGAATATTTTTTCTTGGGGACAAAAGGGGGGAGTAGAGGAAGGAAGCAGGTCCAACAGTTCCTCAGCATAAATAAATTGGGAAGACTGCTCCATAGCAAGGTGAGTAACAAAGGAGCCTCAGTGAAACATAATACTAAATTAAAAAGCAAGTAAATTTTTAGAAATTCATAAAGCTACAGAAAGTCGGAACTTGAGCTTAAGAAACCTTAGAGACGCACCAGCTCTAGCCACCAGCAGAGCGCAACCAGAGTCCAGACAAAAGAAACACATGGGCAACAGATAAAGACATTTTTAAAATAAAGAAAAATCAACTTAGGAAAACCTGTGGTTTACACAGGAAAGCTTATTTTAATGGACACAGCTGGTAGAGAAAGCAGCTCAGTGAAAAGAATCCAAAGCACTCTGCTGGGGTGAAAGCCTTCTGTAGGTACAAGCACCCAGCCCTTTGTGGGCAATCTTCCGCTAGTGTGTCCTGGAAAGCCCTCCCCGGTGCAGCGTGGAAAGTCTTCCGAGAATGTGGAACACGAGAGCAGATGAGGAAAATGTTCCCAGGTGCTGAAAGCTGCCCACACACAGCTTGCACAGCTGTGAGCAGAAACGGAGGACTAGAAACTCATAAAGGAAGTTACCAGTAGCTGATGAAAAAAATCCCAGAGGGTGCCTGAAGCAGAGAAACTGAACATTTTACTTGGACCATTCAGCCTATGGATACCAAGGGAGAAAAATCCCATAATATTTGCCACCCCATAAAAACTATTGTGAAGATGCTCACTGTGGCCACACAAGTGCATCTATGTTCTAGTATGCATGTTGGCAATTAACATCTATAGAGTTGAAGGTGAAACTTGTGGAGGCTTAGTCCCTATATCTTAAAAGTTAATTTTCCCCAAAGCCTCCGAGATGGAGAAGCCCAACAAAGACAAGAAGCTCCACACTAATAAGGGAAGTGGACCAAATCCCAAATTCCCACCAACAGAATTCCAAACCCCACTGAAGTCCAAACACCAACAACTGGAAATGGCAATCTAGAACTACAGGATTACACAATTCATCAGCACTCCCCAGTACAACCTACCAAATACTGAGAGTTTGGAAACTGAGTACTGTTACAACCTGCTGGCAGCTAGGTGAGGAACACAAGGACAGTGGCCAAAAATACAAAGCCAAAAATAAAGACTGAGATTCCCTTCCCAACAGATTTGACCACCACAGCAGAAACAAGTCCTGTATCCTCACTAAGATGTTTTTTCTTTTTCATTTTTGTCTTTTTTCTTGTTTTCTTTCCACCATATTCCCATTATTTCATTTTTTTTCTTTTTTCTTTTTCTTTTTGCAGTGCTGGGGATCAAACTCAGGGCCTTGTGCTTGCAAGGCAAGAACTCTACCAACTGAGCTATATCCCCAATCCACTTTTTTAAAATTTCGATGTTTTCTTCAATTTTTTTCAAATATCATTTCACTACATTGAATTATTCTTCACTTTTTTCATTATACATAATTTTTTAATTGTGCATGTTCTCACTGTGTAGATAGGTTTGAATATATATGTATATACATGTGTATATTAATAAATGTTTATTTATGTGTATATATATATATCAGGAATTATGAATTTTGGAGGGAAATTTGTTTGCCTGCTTCCTCATGTTTTCAGAGATTTTGAACTTGTACATCAACTGAGATTGATTCCTCTTTCTCTTTTTTACACATGTGTTTGTGTGCAATTATCTTATTTGTTCTGGAACTTCAGTTCGTTTTTGACATATAAGTAGATGTGAGGGGTGGATCCTGAGATCCCTCTATATTCTTCCTTGGGTCCTGCTTGTTGCTTTGGGTTTTGTCCCCTCAATTCTTTGAGTTGGAGTAATATTAAAACTAGGTTGGGCTAGATTTTGTGTGGGCTGAGATTCACTGTTTCTTGATCAAGGTGTTAGTATTTCTTAGCAGCAGGATCTCTACTATGTGATCTTGAAATGTCCCAATCCCTTTCCAAATCCTCTTGGACGGGGAGCCAGGAATGGCACCAATGCCAGCAGCAGATGAACAGTGTTAAGATAAATGTTTTGTATCTACTTTGATACCTAATAACACTAGTGGCCACCTGTATAAGAATGCTGGCAATGTTCAATAGCAGTAGTAACTTTAAAAAACTGACCTAGATTAGGCATTCAACAGCAGATGTCTACTGTGTGGACTAATATCTAGAATACACAAAGAAATCCAAAAAAACACCAAAAAAACAAGTAACACAATCAATAAATGGGGGGAGGGGGGTAAACTAAACAAATTTATCAAAAGAAGAAACACAAGAGGTCAATAAATACATGAAAAAGTGTTCAACATCTCTAGCAATCAGGGAACTGCAAATCAAAACTACACTAATAATTCATCTCACTCCAGTCAGAATGGCAATGATTGAAAATAAATAATAATATATGCTGGCAAGTTGCGGGGAAAGGTCCACTTTAATTGTTGGTGGGATTGCAGATTAGTCCAACTACTCTAGAAAGCAGTATGGACATCCTTCAAAAACCTAGGGATGAAACTACCATATGATGTATCTATCCCACTCTTTGATGTTTTTTCAAAAGATCTGAAATCAGTATATTACAGCTACCTCATTTATAGCAGTACCTTTCACAATAGCTTTTTTAAATCATGGAATCAAACCAGGTACCTGTCAATAGGTGAATGGTTTAAGAAATCATGAAACACACATACATATATAGGTATAGATATAGATAAATATATGTTTATTTAAATTATAGTATGTTTATTCTTATAGCATTTATATTAATAAAATTATAGCATTTGCTGGTAAATGGATGGAAATGGAGACCATCATGCTAAGTGAAATAAGCGAGACTCAGAAACTCAAAGGTCAAATTTTTTCTGTCATATATGGAATCTAAATAAACTAAAGGAAAGGAGAAGGGGAAAATGAGACATCAAAAAGATCTAGGGAAGATCAGTAGTGTACAAGAAAATTGAGAAGCAGAAAGGAGGAATGGGAAAAGGAAGGCTATGCAGAAAAAATTATTTTAAAAATCATGTTATGTAAATATATAAATATACCACAGAGACTTTCACCTTTCTATATAAGTAAAAAGAAGCAATCAAATATATATGTTATATATATATATATATATATATATATATATAATAGATGAGCAAAAAGAAGTCTAGCAGAGAAGAGGAAGGAGAATGGGGGAGGGAGAGGGAAAAGAGGGGTGGTGAACTGAAATCCAAATCCAAATCCAAATCCAGGTATGCATGAGTTTGTTGGGATGAACCAAA
The DNA here is from genome assembly GCA_020662805.1 of Glaucomys volans. NCBI lineage: Eukaryota > Metazoa > Chordata > Mammalia > Rodentia > Sciuridae > Glaucomys > Glaucomys volans. The sequence continues at coordinate 23,074 of JAJEJO010052087.1, read as the reverse complement.
CTACTATTTATAACTATAAAGCTCTAAAAAATTAAGTAAATGAAAAAGTAAATAAAAAACATAGAAAAATTAATTCTGTTTGTTTGGTTTTTATTTTTTTTAGGAAAAAATCCAAAACAACACAACAATAACAAAATGAGTTTTTCCTAACCAGAACAATTGGTATCGTATGAATTAAAGGACATGAATTTGTGTATCTATTTCACTTATTTTTACTTCCTTTTCAAGTGTCTTTCAGTTACATTATAATAAAATAAAATGAAATTATTTTATTACATTTTATTCTGTTTTAAAGTGACTGGTTCTACTATTTAAGAATTCTTTGACCTTGAATGAGTTCTTTTATGTCCTTAAGCTTCAGCTTCTTCTATTAAACAGTTCTAACAGTCCATACTAGAGAAGGCTGACATGATTAAATGAAGTAATGCCTACAAAACAGTTAGCTCAGTGTTTGACACACAGTGAATAATTACTTTGTCATAATCATTAGTGTAACTAGTAACTATTATTATTTAAAGTGGAAATGAATATAATCTCCATCTGACTACATTCATTTCTGAGTAGATCAAAGTACTTTTCTTACATTCTCACAAATACAATACATGCTTATATTTTGGAAACATTTTGAAAGGAGTCTTAGTTTTTAAGAAAATTCAAAATATGGCCTTTTAAAGAAATAATTTGTGAAAAACATGCTTAGAAAAGTCATACCTTTTCTTGGATATTAATTAGGTAAATGAAGAGTCAGCACTAGGACTTTCATCTCCTTAACTTGGAATTTTCAAAGACTTCCCACAAGATGTGAATCCTATCAGTTATAGTCACTTTGAAAAAATTTCTGAAAGCAAAGCAGGGGCATAATAAACAATTTTCCTGTGATTGCTTAAGTGCTCTACTGAGAAAGAACAACTTGAGGAGAATTTTCTTCCATCATGTATAAAATCTATGGAACCCAAATTAAGAATGTGTGAAGGGCCCAGCTGATCTCCAGTACCGGCCCACCCCATATGGACCCCATGCCCCTATGCCCCTGCTTGGCATGGATGCACCTTGCTGCAGCTCCCCAGCTACCAACACCTTGGGACACCTCTGCTGCTATCTTGGATTATCTCCGCTGCCACTGCAGTCATCTTTAGTTGGGACAGCTTCCACCTGGGGACACCTGCCATAGACTAGAAGCTCATTATCAAGATACCAACAGGTTAGCCACTGGTTCTGTTACCAACTTGGGGTATGGCCACTTACTCCAGAGTTAACAGCCAGAACCTGTAAGATCATCACTAAGGGCACTGCAGGTTGGTTGCATCTAAGGTATCCCTGCTAGGTGTGCTAATAGGGACCATCTTGCTGCAGAGGCAGCAAGGGGATGGTAGGTGAGAAGAGGGTGTGAAGGGATCTTGATCCTGGCTTGTACAGTCAACCAGTCCAGCACCCAGAGGGATCCCAGAGACAACTCAGGAGCACTTATGGGGACCCAACATCATCCTGGTCCATGACTCCACCGAGCATCTCATTCCACTGGTTTGGCAATCAACAGGGCCCCCTGGCTACTCAATCCATAGATCCACAGTGTCCCAATCATTCCCTAGCCACCAACCAGCTCAGTACCCGCAGCTATGTGACTGACCCACAGCTTTCAATGCCTGATCCTGATTTGCCCAATACAGAACAGTTTTCTGTGACAGGCATGCAGGTCCCAGCACTCAGCCCTCAGGAACTCTGGGAGAGAGTTCTGATTGGAAAATCAAAACAGCAGGGGCAGGAGAGATACAATTTCAAGACTAAATTATAGACCAGGAGTTGTGGGGTCTACAAGTGAGGGAAGGAGCTAAGACCAGGCTCCTGTGTCACACAGTGGACCCCAAAGGAGAGTCCAGGGGTGCAATCTTCCAGAGGAACTGACAATTGCTATACCCTACCTCCAGGAGTCCCACCTCCAAATCTAATCCTCCCACCTTAGTTAACTGTCATCATCCTGAGGGTGGGTTTACCAGTAAACTCCAGACAACCCTTCCTACCAGAAGAGAAGGGAGGCAGAGAAGATACTGAACTCCAACAGAAAAAATTGTTCAAAATTTCTTTTGAAACTCTTTTTTATTCTTTTTCTTTTCTCTTTTTTTTTTCTTTTTTCTTTTTTCTTTTTCTGCTTTCACATCCTGATCGTCTCTGAAGTCAAGTACCTTTCATGCATCAGGCTACTGAAGATGGGGGAGATATGAATAGTATATTAAAATTTTGCTGTAAATTTTAAAAAATTTTTATTTTTTACTTTTCTCACTCTATTTTCCTCTTATTTATCTGTTTCCTTGGAGTCTCTTTCTCCCTTTTCTTCTGCTATCAGCCAACTCCTTTTGATTCCACTTTCACTCTTCCTATGATCTACTACTTATGTATTCTCACTTCTTACCTCATTAACATTACATCTTACATCCCTCCCCCATCCTCTTTGTCCACCATTAGAAACTGTAGACCTTATTGCAAATCTACTATTTATACTGTAGATAATAATCGAACACATCATCACTGTTTATTATGATGATATTGTTAATGTCTTAATAGGGGCTATTTGGTTTAAGGCTGCATATTGTTTGCATTGGGTGCTGTTAATATTGATCTCTCCCTTGAAGGTGAGATATTGGAAACCTGCAGGAACACTATGAATCTTTAGGGTCAAAACTATAATATCTCAGATCTACACTGCTACAGGGGAAGATACACAATAAATAAACATGAAAAACCAAGAGAATAAAGCACCCCCCCAAAATTAAAATGCTATATTAGTAGAATCCATTGCTAGCATGGTAGAATAAATGTCAGAAAAGGAGTTCAGAATATACATAATTAAAATGATCCAAGAAGTAAAGGATGATATAAGAGAGCAAAGGCCAGGCAATGAATGATCACTTCAATAAACAGTTAAAAGAGCAAATGCAGGAAACAAAAGATTATTTCAATGAAGAGATAGAGATTCTGAAAAAAAATACCAAACAGAAATCCTTGAAATGAAGAAAATAATCAACCAAATTAAAAAAATCAATAGAAAGCATCACCAACAGCCTAGGTCACTTGGAAGACAAAACCTCAGACAATGAAGACAAAATATTTAATCTTGAAAATAAAGTTGACTGCACAAGGAAGATGGTAAGAAATCATAAGCAGTATTTCCAACAATTAGGGGATAACATGAAAAGACCAAATTTAAGAATTATTGGGATTGAGGAAGGCACAGAGACACAAATCACAGGAATTAACAATCTATTCAATAAAATAATATCAGAAAATTTCCCAAACCTTAAGAATGAAATGGAAAATCAAATACCAGAGGCTTACAGTACACCAAATGTACAAAATTACAACAGATTCTCATCAAGACACACTATAATGAAAATGCCCAACATACAAAATAAAGATAGAATTTTAAAGGTCATAAGAGAAAAGTATCAGATTATGTAGAGGAGAAGACCAATACAGACACCAGCACATTTTTTAGCCCAGAGCCTAAAAGCTAGGAGGCCCTGGAACAACATATTTCAAACTCTGAAAGAACATGGATGACAACGAACAATCTTATATCCAGCAAACTAACCTTCAGATTTGATGACAAAATACAGTTCTTCCATGACAAACAAAAGGTAAAGGAATCTACAAATAGAAAACTTGCACTACAGAACATTCTCACCAAAATATTCTGTGAGGAGGAAATGAAAAACAATAATAAAAGTCCACAAAGGGAGGAACTACACTAAAGGAAAAATCAATCAAAGAAGAAACTAAGTCAAGTTAAAACCAAAAATAATCCAAAATTACTGGGAATATAAATCATATCTCAATAATAACCCTGAATGTTAATGACCTAAACTCATTAATCAAAAGACATATACTGGCATATTGGATTTAAAAAAAGACCCAACAATATACTGCCTTCAAGACACTCATCTGAAAGGAAAAACACCCACAGACTGAAGGTGAAAAGATGGGAAAAAACATACCAGGCACACAGACTCAGTAAAAAAGCAGGGGTTTTCATCCTTATAGCAGATAAAGTGGACTTCAAGTCAAAGTTAGTCAGACGGAACAAGAAAGGACATTTCATACTACTGAAGGGAACCATAAATCAACAAGACATAACAATCATAAATATTTATGTCCCCCCAAATGGAGCATCTACATACACCAAACAAACCCTTCCCAATTTCAGGAATCAAATAGACCACGACACAGTAATACTGGGTCAATTTAACACACTGTTCTCACCATGGGATAGATCTTTCAAACAAAAACTGAACAAAGAAACCATAGAACTCAATAATACATTCAATAATTTAGATTTAACAGAAATATATAGAATATTCCATCCTTCAATGAGTGAATACACTTTTTTCTCAGCAGCACATGGATCCTTCTGTAAAACAGAAAATATGTTATTCCACAAAGCCACTCATCAAATACAAAAAATAGAGATACTATATTGCATTCTATCAAATCATAATGGAATGAAATTAGAAATCAATGATAAAATTTAAAAAATAGAAACTATTCTAACATCTGGAGACTAAATAATATGCTATTGAATGATTCATGGATAGCAGAAGACATCAGGGAGGAGATAAAAAAAAATTCCTAGAGGTAAAGAAGAACACTAATACAATATGTCAGAATCTCTAGGAAACTCCGAAAGCAGTACTAAGGAGAAAATTCATTGCAGTGAGCCTGTGCATTAAAATAATAACAAAACGTCAACAAATAAATGACCTAACATTATATCTCAAAGCCCTAGAAAAAGAAAAACAGATCATCACCAAAAGTAGTAGAAAACAGGAAATAATTAAAATCAGAGCTAAAATCAATGAAATTGATACAAAAGAAACAATTCAAAATGGACAAAGCAAAAAGTTGGTTATTTGAAAAAAATAAACAAACTTGTTAAACCCTTAGCCACACTTAACAAAGAGGAGAAAGAAAACTCAAATTACAAAAATTCATGATGAAAAAGGAAATATCATGACAGACACCATTAAAACACAAAACATAATTAGAAGTTATTTTGGAAATCTATACTCCAACAAAATAGAAAATCTCAAAGACATTGACAAATTTCTAGAGACATATGATTAATCCAAACTGAATCAGGAGGACATACACAATTTAAACAGATAAATTTCAGACAATGAAATAGAAGAAGCCATCAAAGCGTACCATGCAAGGAAAGTCCAGGACGAGACAGATTCTCAGCCAAATTCTACAAGACCTTCAAAGACTACCAATGCTCCTCAAAGTATTCCATGAAAAATAAAAGGAAGGAACCCTTCCAAACTCATTCTATGAAGCCAGTATCACCCTGATACCAAAACCAGACAAAGACAAATCAAGGAAAGAAAACTTCAGACCAATACCCCTGATGAACATAGATGCTTAAATTCTTAACAAAATTCTGGCAAACTGCATACAAAAACGTATTAACATATTAAAAAGATAGTGCACCATGATCAGGTGGGTTTCATCCCAGGGATACAAAGTTGGTTCACCATCCAAAAATCAATAAATGTAATTCATAACATCAATAAGATTTAAAGTTAAGCATTATATGATCATTTCAACAGATGCAGAAAAAGTGTTTGATAAAATACAGCATCCCTTCATGCTCAAAACACTAGAAAACATAGGGATAATAGGAACATACCTCAACATTATAAAAGCTATCTATGCTAAGCCCAAGGCCAGCATCATTCTAAGTGGAGAATAACTGAAAGCATTCCCTCTAAAAAGTGGAACAAGACAGGGATGCCATCTTTCATCACTTCTATTCAATATAGTCTTTGAAACTCTAGCCAGACCAAAGAAATTAAAGGGATATGAATAGGAAAAGAAGAACTCGAACTATCACAATTTGCCAGTTTCATGATTCTATATTTAGAGGATCTAAAAAATTTCACCAGAAAACTTCTAGAACTAATAAAGGAATTCAGCAAAGTAGCCAGATATAAAATCAATGCACATAAATCTAATGTATTTCTATTCATAAATGATGAATCCTCTGAAAGAGAAGTTAGGAAAACTACCCAATTCACAATAACCTCAAAAAACAAAATACTTGGGAATCAATCTAATAAAAGAGGTGAAAGACCTCTACAATGAAAACTACAGAACATTAAAGAAAGGAATTAAAGAAAAACTGAGACAATGGAAACATCTCCCATGTTCTTAGATAGACAGAATTAATATTGTCAAAATGGCTGTACTAACAATGTGCTACACAAATTCAATGTAATTCCAATTAAAATCCCAGTGATGTACCTCATAGAAATAGAGAAAGCAATCATAGAATTCATTTGGAAAAATAAGAGAGTCATAATAGCCAAAGCAATCCTTGCTTCGAAAAGTGAAGCAGGAGATTCACAAATTCTTGGTGAAGAATTTATAAAGAACCCAAAAAACTTAACAACAAAAATACAAATAACCCAGTCAATAAATGGGTTAAGGAACTGAGCAGACACTTCACAGAAGAAGATATACAATTGATCAACAAATATATGAAAAAATGTTCAACATCTCTAGTAATTAGAGAAATGCAAATCAAAACTACCCTAAGATTTCATCTTGCTCGAATTAGAATGGCTATTATTGAGAATATAAGCAACAATAGATGTTGGTGAGAATGTGGGGAAGAAGGTACACTCATACATTGCTGGTGAGATTGCAAATTGGTACAGCCACTCTGGAAAGCAGTATGGAGATTCCTTAGAAAACTTGGAATGGAACCACCATTTGACCCACCTATCCCTCTCCTTGGTTTATACCCAATGGACTTAAAATCAACATACTGCAATAACACAGCCACATCAATGTTCATGGCAGCTAAATTCACAATAGCTAGATTGTGTAACAAACATAGATGCCCTTCAATAGATGAACAGATAAAGAAACTGTTGTATATATGCACAATGGAATAATATTCAGTCATAAAGAGGAATAAAATTATGGTATTTGCAGAAAAGTTCAGGATGAGGCAGATTCTCAGTCAAATTCTACAAGACCTTCAAAGAAGAAGCTGGAGCTGGAGAATATCATGCTAAGTGAGATAAGTCAATTCCTCTAAACCAAAGGGCAAATGTTTTCTCTGATAAACTGATGCTGATACATCAAGGGGGGCAGGCGGGTAAGGGAAGAATGGAGGTACATTAGATTGTGTAGAGAGAAATGAGTGGAAGGGACGGAGCAGGAGAAGGAAAGATGGTGGAGTAGACACACATCCTTACCTTCTGTACATGTGTGATTACACAAATGGTGTGACTACATTGTGCACAATCAGTGAAATGGAAACTTGTACTCCATTTGTGTATGATAAATCAAAATTCATTCTGTTGTCATGTTTAACTAAATAGAACAAACAATTAAAAAAGAATGTGAGGATACTGATGGTATCATGAATATTTCTCTCAAATTCCTTTTTGAGAAAGTTTAATACAATTACATGATCAGGAGACAGCTTTTAGTTTAAGTTTTCACTGAAAATAAGAAGTGATGGTTTCAGTAAGAGGTGGCTTGCATTATCATCAAGTATGTCAAAGAGGTCCCCTGTCATAAACACTAAGTTCCAAAATGATATGAATAGAAACATCAAACTGGCAGTCATGTGATGACCAGATCATGACAGAAAATAAACAGAGTTAAATGGAAAATAAATAATGCTAGATCTTGATGAGAATTTGAGCTAATTGCCAACTCCTCCCCCATCCTCAAGTGATCCTTCCTTTATGTTGAATGAAGTCATCCCTTTAATCTCTTTTTACTTTTGATGCCATTTTTGTTTTTACCCAAGTAAAACATAAACCTGTAAGAGCATCTTCCTGTGGCTTCTCCCCATTATTTATCAGTGTCATAGCAGATGTCAGAATACCCTACCTTTTTCTTTATGTGTTTGTCTTATAGTTTGGCAATGCTTTGCGATCTTGCTACTCAGTTTCTTTGCTGAGCCTCAGAAACAAGTCTATAGAGCTTACAGAGACAGAGGTGGGCCAGCTATTCTCCAAAACCATTTTCTCTTCTTCCTAGATTACAGTTAGCACTTACTACATTTCCCAGCCTCCCTTGCATCTAGGAGTGGTCATGTGGATAAGCTCTAACTGAGGGGATAAAAGTTGGAATAATTCACACCACTTATGGGTTAGGTCCGTACACATGTTATATGCATGATCTCTCATATTCTTTACCCTTACTGGCAATTCAGATAAGATCAAAAGGCTTGCAAGTGACAGGTTGAAGATGGCAGGCTTCAAATTAGAAGGGGCCAAGGCTCCTGAATCACTGGGTGGAGAAAAGTTGTCCACCAATCTGAAGACCTTTCACACATCTACAAAAAAAGAAATAAATAAAGGTTAAATCTATTATACCGTTGGAGTTAAGAGCAAAGCAAATATTCTACTCTAATAATAAATCCACTTTTAAGGAAAATTTTTTACATACTTTGCTCTGTTGCAGGGATTAGTTTTAAAAGATAAAAAAGAAGAATTAAAGGAGAAAATCAAAATTGCATAGGCCATTTTTCATCTTTGCTTGTTACTTCATTTCTGTTGTATTATTATCACATCCAGCCATCAGGTCATGTGATTCACCATGATATTTTGTGTTTATAAAGTACTAACAAAATCTATGAATTGTGATTGGGATCCAAAGATGTCTACAGAGCTATTCATTTCAACTGAATCTACTAGTTCCTAATCAACAGATACACCCCTCAAAATACGGAACAGATACAGATACAATAAATACTTCTGAAAACAACAAAAATATGTCCTCACATACACTGTTAGTAATAACAAAGAATTATTCCTTTTTCTGCTTATGATAATAATAGTAACAAAAATAAAAAATACATCAAATGACAATGGTGGTTAGAACAACAGAACAGAATTATCCATTGGAACTAACAAATTTTTAGTGCCAGTATTCTATACTCATATATACATTAGTGTGCTCACATTTAGGGGGGATTTTTTTATGAACTCACTTTCCACTAACACTAAAGAACTCACTATCAAATTAGACACTCAGTATTTTTGGATTTGTTATATATTGAGGATGCAAATATACCACATATTTTCTTCATCTTGTATTAACTAGTTGGTGACTGTCATTAAGTACAAAACCTAGTATTTATTTCTGTTAGATTTCATCTAAGTTCAGTTAAACATTGTATCTTGCCAAGGTCATTTTGGATCATCTCCACTCCACTCGCCTCCCTTCCCCTCCCCTCCCCTCTTCTCTTCTCTTCTCTTCTCTTCTCTTCTCTTCTCTTCTCTTCTCTTCTCTTCTCTCTCTCTCTTTCTCTCTCTCTCTCTCTCTCTCTCTCTCTCTCTCTCTCTCTCTCTATGTGTTTGTGAGTATGTCCTTGTCTGATTTTGGCATCAGGGTCATGCTGACCTTATAGAATGAGTTTGGAAAGATTCCCACCCTTTCAATCATTGAAATAATTTCATAATTTTTCTTTAAAGGTTTAGTAAAATTCATCAGTGGAGCCCTCTGGCCCTGGACTTTTCTTTTTTGGGAGATCTTTTTTTTTTTTTATTACTGCATCAATCTCATTACTTGTTATTTTTCAATTTAGACTTTTTATTTCATCATGATCAAGTTTGGTAGGTCATATGTGTCCAGATATTTATACATTTCTTCTAGGTTTTCTAGTTTATTAGTATATAGTTTTTCATAACAGTTTCTGTTTTGACTTGAGTCTTAGATGCCCCTGAAAACCTTATATGGTAAAATCATGATCACCAACCTGTGGGTCTACTGGTAGGTGGTGGAGCTTTTAGGAAGTGGGGCCTAGTAAGTAAGTAGGCCCCACATGAAGTAAGTTCAGTCATTAAGGTCACGCCATTGAAAAAAAGAAAGTTGGAACTCTGGTCTCTTCCTCTTTACTTCTTGTGTGCCATGAGGCAAGTAGTCTTTCTCTTCTTTGCATTTTTGCCACCATGATGTACTGTGCCACCATGGCCTCAAAACAACTGGCCTCAAAGCAACACAGACTGAAACCTCTGAAACCATGAGCTGAAATGAACCATGCTTTTTTAAAAACTGGTTTTCTTAAGTATTTTGCCACAGCAATGGAAAACTGACTAAACATGCCTAATTATCCTTTGGATTTCTGTAACATTGGTTGCAGGGGAGTCCAGCACAGGACAAACACTTGAGTCTTCCGCTCCAGGAGGCCTGGACCTAGGCCTCTGGACCTAGGCTAGAGGTAGAGCCCCGCGAGACTTTCAGGCCAAGGAGGCAGGCCCAGAGACAGACATCAGGCTTAGCCCAGTGCAGTCACGTGACACTTCCACACAGGGGAGACCTGGCCCAGAGGCCCAGGCATGCCCCAGCCCGGCCCTAGCCTGCGGTCTAGTGTTACAGATACATAGGAGGTTGGAACAGTACAGGGTAGTTTTATTGTAGTTTTTTTTTTACTTTATTAGTAATAATATTATTATTACTCCTAGTATACATGCTATTATTCCTACTTTTATTAATATCTTTCTCACCCTCTCTGTTTTCCTCTAATCCATCTCTTAGAGACTCTCCCTTTTCTAATACTAATAACCAATTTCTTTTAATTATTCTGTCACTACTCCTATGACATAGTACCTCTATAGACACACTTCTTATCTCATTAATGGTACATCCTACACCCCACCCCATCCTCTTTGTCTACCATTAGAAATTGTGGTCCTTATTGCAAACCTATTGGCTAAAAGGTAGATAATAATCGAACTCATCATCTCTGTTTATTAAGACAATATGGTTAATATCTTAAAAAGGAAAGTTTGAGTTAAGGATGCATGTTGCTTGTATGGTGTGCTGCTAATATTGATCTCTCACTTCAAGGTGAAGTATTGGAAACCTGCAGGGACACTATAAGTCTATAGGGGGAAAACTGCAATACCTCAGACCCTCACTGCTAGAGGGGAAGATACCTGAACAACATCAGAAAACAGGGGAAGAAAGTGTCCCAAACAAACCTAGATGCTACATCAACAGAACCCAGTGACAGAAGGACAGAAGAAATGTCAGAAAGGGAGTGCAGAATGCTCATAATTAAAATGATCAGAGAAGCAAACAATGAGTTAAGAGAGCAAATGCAGGCAATGAATGATCGCTCCAATCAACAATTAAAAGAACAAATGCAAGAAGCAAAAGATCATTTCAATAAAGAGATAGAGATTCTGAAAAACAAACAAACAAACAAAAAAACCCAAACAGAAATCCTTGAAATGAAGGAAACAATAAATCAAATTGGAAACTCAATGGAAAGCACAACCAAGAGACTAGATCACCTGGAAGACAGAAACTCAGACATTGAAGATAAAATATTTAATCTTGAAAAGAAACTTGACCAAACAGAGAAAATGTTAAGAATTCACCAAAAGAGCCTACAAGAATGATGGGATATGATGAAAAGACCAAATTTACGAATTATTGGGATTGAGGAAGGCACAGAGATAGAAGCCAAAGGAATGAATAATCTATTCAATGAAATAATATCAGAAAATTTCCCAAATCTGAAGAATGAAATGGAAAATCAAATACAAGAGGTTTACAGGACACCAAATGTACAAAATTACAACAGATCAATACTTAGGCACATTATAATGAAAGTATCTAACATATAAAATAAAGATAGAATTTTAAAGGCTGCAAGAGAAACAAATCAGTTTACATTTGGGGGAAAACAATACAGTTATCACCAGATTTCTCAACCCAGACCCTAAAAGCAAAATGGGCTTGGAACAACATATTTCAAGTTCTGAAAGGGAATGGATGCCAGTCAAGAATATAATATCCAGCAAAACTTAACTTCAGATTTGAAGATGAAATAAAATCCTTCCATGATAAACAAAAGCTAAAAGAATTTGCAAATAGAAAGCCAGCAATACAGATCATTCTAAGCAAAATATTCCATAAGGAAGAAATGAAACCAACAATGTAAGACAGCATAGGGAGGAACTACCCTAAAGGAATAGTCAAACAAAAGAGAAACCAAGTCAAGTTAAAAACCAAAAATAAGCCAAAATGACTGGGAGTACAAATCATATCTCAATAATAACCCTGAATGTTAACGGCCTGAACTCATCAATCAAAAGACATAGACTGGCAGATTGAATTAAAAAGAAAGATCCAACAATGTGCTGCCTTCAAGAGACACATCTCAAAGAAAAAGATACCCACAGACTAAACATGAAAGGTTAGGAAAAAATATACCACACACATGAACTCAGTAAAAAGTGGGGGTTTCCATTCTCAAATCAGATAAGCAGACTTCAAGCCAAAATTAGAAGGGATAAAGAAGGACATTTCATACTGCTTAATTGAAGCATAAATCATCAAGACAAAACAATCATAAATATTTATGCCCTAAATAATGGGGATTCCATGTATGACAAATAAATACTTATCAATTCCAGGAACCAGATAGACCACAACACAATAATACTGGGTGACTTTAACACACCTCTCTCACCTTTGGACAGATCTTCCAAACAAAAATTGAAAAAGAAAACATAGAACACAGTAACACAATTGAAAATTTAGACTTAACACATATATAGAATATTCCATCCATCAATAAGTGAATACACTTTCTTCTAAGCATCCCATGGATCCTTCTCTAAAATAGACCATATGTTACGCCACATAGCTACTCTTAGCAAATACAAAAAGATAGAGATACTACCTTGTATTCTATCAGATCATAATGGAATGAAATTATAAATCAATGATAAAATAAAAAACAGAAACTACTCCAACACCAGTAAATTAAATAATATGCTACGGAATGATGCATGAATAACAGAAGACATCGGGGGGGGGAATAAAAAATTCTTAGAGGTAAACAAGAACAAAGATACTACATATCAAAATCTCTGGGACACTATGAAAGCAGTACTAAGAAGAAAGTTCATTGCATGGAGCACATTCAATAAAAGAATGAAAATTGAACAAATAAAAAACCTCACATTACTGTTCAAAGCCCTAGAAAAAGAAGAATGGATCATCACAAAAAGTAGCAGAAGACAGGAAATAATTAAAATCAGAGCAGAAATCAATGAAATTGAAACAAAAGAAAAAATTCAAACAATTGACAAAACAAAAAGTTGGTTCTTTGAAAAAATAAACAAAACTGATAAACCCTTAGCCACACTAACAAAGAGAGGGAGAGAGAAAACTCAAATTACTAAAATTCATGATGAAAAACAAAATATCACAATAGACACTATTGAAATACAAAACGTAATTAGAAGCTATTTTGAAAATCTATACTCCAACAAAACAGAAAATCTTGAAGACATCAACAGGTTTCTAGAGGCATATGATCCACCCAAACTGAATTTGAAGGACATACACAATTTAAATAGATCAATTTCAAGCAATGAAATACAAGAAGTCATCAAAAGCCTACCAACAAAGAAAAGTCCAGGACCATATGGATTCACAGCCGAGTTCTACAATATCTTCAAAGAAGAGCTCATTCCAATACTCCTCGAAGTATTTCATGAAATAGAGGAGGAGGGAACCCTTCCAAACTCTTTCTATGAAGCTCTTATCACTCTGACCAAAACCAGGCAAATACACATCAAGGAAAGAAAATTTCAGACCAATATCCCTAATGCACATTGATGCAAAATTCCTGAACAAAATTTTAGCAAATTGCATACAAAAACACATTAAAAAGATAGTGCACCATGATCAAGTAGGTTTCATCCCAGGGATGCAAAGTTGGTTCAACATCCGAAAAATCAATAAATGTAATTCACCACATCAACAGACTTAAAGTTAGAAATCACATGATTATTTCAATAGATGCAGAAAAAACATTTGATATAATACAGCACCCCTTCATGCTCAAAACACTGGAAAAAAATAGGGATAGTTGGAACATTCCTTAACATTGTAAAGGCTATCTATGCTAAGCCCCAGGTAACATCATTCTAAATGGAGAAAAACTGAAAGCATTCCCCCTAAAAACTGGAACAAGGTAGTGATGCACTCTTTCACCACTCCTATTCAATATCCTCCTTGAAACACTAGTCAGAGCAATTAGACAGACCAAGGAAATTAAAGGGATATGAATTGGAAAAGAAACATTCAAACTATCCCTATTTGCCAAAGACATGATTCTATATGTAGAGGAGACAATTCCACCAGAAAACTTAAAGAACTCAAAAATGAATTCAAGGAAGTAGCAGGATATAAAATCACTGCTCAAAAATCTAAAGCATTTTTATTCATAAGTGATGAATCCTCTGAAAGAGAAATTAGGAAAACTACCCCATTCATAATAGCCTCAAAAAAAAAAAAAAAACCAACTTGGGAATCAATGTAACAAAAGAGGTGAAAGACCTCTAGAATGAGAACTACAGAACACTAAAGAAAGAAATTAAAGAAAACCTTAGAAGATGGAAAAATCTCCCATGTTCTTGGATAGGCAGAATTAATATTGTCAAAATGGCCATATTACCAAAAGCGCTATACAAATTCAATGCAATTCCAATCAAAATCCCAATGAGGGACCACATAGAAATAGAGCAAGAAATCATGAAATTCATTTGGAGAAATAAGAGACCCAGAATAGCTAAAGCAATTCTTAGCAAGAAGAGCGAAGTAGGGGGTATCACAATACCAGACCTTCAACTATATTACAGAGCAATAGTAACAAAAACAGCATGGTACTGGCACCAAAATAGACAGGCAGATCAATGGTACAGAATAGAGGACACAGAGACAAACCCACATAAATACAAGTATCTCGTACTTGGCAAAGGAGCCAAAAACATACAATGGAGAAAAGATAGCCTCTTCAACAAATGGTGCTGGGAAAACTGGATATCCATATGCAGCAAAATGAAACTAAACCCCTATCTCTCAACCTGCACAAAATTGAACTCAAAATGGATCAAGGACCTAGACCAGACCCTGCACCTAATAGAAGAAAAAGTAGGCCCAAATCTTCATCATATCAGCCTAGAACCAGACTTCCTTAACATGACTCCCATAGCAGAAGTAATAAAAGCAGGAATCAATAATTGTGATAGATTCAAACTAAAAAGCTTTTTCTCAGCAAAGGAAACAATCAGCAATGTGAAGCGAGAGCCTTCAGAGTGGGAGAAAATCTTTGCCACACACACTTCAGATAGAGCACTAATCTCCAGAATCTATAAAGAACTCAAAAAATTTACACCAAGAATACAAATAACCCAATCAACAAATGGGCTAAGGAAATTAGCAGACAATTCACAGCAGAAGATCTCCAAGCAATCAACAGATATAAGAAAAAATGTTCAACATCCCTAGTAATAAAAGAAATGCAAATCAAAACTACCCTAAGATATCATCTACCCCCAATTAGAATGTCCATTAATCAAGAATACAAGCAACAACAGGTGTTAGATAGGATGTTGGGAAAAATTCGCAACCCCACATTGCTGGTGGGGTTGCAAATTATTGCAGACAGTCTGGAAAGCAGTGTGGAGATTCCTTAGAAAACTTGGAATGGAAGCACCATTTGACCCAGCTATTCCACTCCTTGACCTATACCCAAAGGACCTTAAAATCAGCATACTACAGTGATGCAGCCACATCAATGTTCATAGCTGCTCAATTCACAATAGCTAGATTGTGGAACCAATCTAGATGCCCTTCAACAGATGAATGGATAAAGAAACTGTGGTATATATACACAGTGAAATAGTATTCAGCCATAAAGAAGAATAAAATTATGGCATTTGCAGGTAAATGGATGCAGTTGGAGGTTATCATGCTAAATGAAATAAGCGAAGTCCAAAAAACCAAAGGCCAAATGATCTCTCTGATGAGTGTATGATGATACATAATGCAGGGTGGGAGGGAGGCAAGAATGGAGGAAGGATAGATTGCATAGAGGAAAAAGAGGAGTGGGAACTGGGTGGGGGGAAAGAAAAATAACAGAATGAGACAAACATCATTACCCTATGTACAAGTATGATAATATGAATGGTGTGACTCTACTTTGTGTACATCCAGGGAAACAACAGTTGTACTCCATTTGTCCACAGTGAATCAAAGTAAATTAAATAAAAAATAAATAAACAAGGCTTTAAAAATGGAAAAAAAAAAACCAACTCTTCATTTTACTGATCTTTGTTTTTTTATTGCTATTATTATTTTTAGTTTCTTGTTTCTCATTAATTTCTACTCTTACCTCTGTTGTTGGTTTTTTATTTAAAATTGTTTTTCAGCAAGTGCTTATTGCTATAAAATTTTCTCTTAGTACATCCATAAGGATGTGTCTTTGTTGATTCTTTTCTTTGCCTTCTATTTTGGATGGAGGTTGGATGATCTTTCCTTTGATAAAAGTGGGGATTTGATTACCCCATTATTAATACGTTAGAGTTTATCTCTTCCTTTAGATCTCCTACTGTTTGCTTTATAAAAGTAGATACTCTGTGTGTTATGGTTTGTATGTGAATTGTCCCCAAATGTTCACATGTGAGACAATGCGAGAAGGTTCTGAAAAGAAATGATTAGGTTGTAAGAATCTTAACCCAATCAGTGATTTAATCCCCTGATAGGGATTAACTGAGTGGTAATTGAAGTGGTAGTGTGTGTCTGGAGGAGGTGGGAATTGGGGTGTGACTTCTGGGTATATATTTGTATTTGGCAAGTGGAGATCTCTGCTTCTTGATCTCATGTGAGCTGCTTCCCTCTGCCACACACTCTTCCATGATGTTCAATCTCACCTCAAGTCCCAAGGAATGGAGCCAGCTTTCTATGGTCTGAGGCCTCAAATAAACTTTCTTCCTTTACAGTTGTTCTAGTCAGGTCCTTTAGTCACATCATTGAAAAAGCTAACTAAAACACTCTGGCATTAGGTGCATGTACAATTGTAGCTTTTTGTTGAGTTGATCCCTTGATCATAATATAATGGCCTTGTCTCTTTAATTTTTTTGTCTCAAAATCTACTTTTTTCAGATGTAAGTATAACTACTCCTGTTTGCTTTTTGTTTCTATTTCCATGAAATATCTTTTTCCATTCTTTCATTTTCAGCTTGGGTGTGTCTTCACTCATGAAGTGAGTTCCTTGGAGGCACTATATTGTTGACTCTTGGGTTCTTGTTTGTTTAATCCATTCCTCCCGTCTGTATCTTTCCATTGAATAATTTAGTTCATGTCGATAGTTATTATTGGTGAATAAGGATTCCTGTCATCACATTACTTCTCTTTAGTGTGCTCTGAGTAGCCCTTGTTCTTTTCTTCTCTTCTTGTTCATCTTCATGGTTTGATGGTTTATTGCATTGAAAAGATTTGATTTATTTCTGTGTCTTACTTTTATATCTGCCTTACTAGTGGGTATTATACTTTCACTTTTTTTCAGGAGGGTAGTTATTTTTCTTCACCTTCTGGATGTAGGACTCTGTCAAACATCTTTTATAACAACAGTCTGGTGGTGATGAATTCCTTCAGTTTTTGCTGGTCTTGGAATGTTCTTATTTCTCTTCCATTTACAAAAGATAGCCTTGCTTGGATATAATATTTTTGGTTATCCATTATTTTCACTCAGGAACTTGAAATGGGTCTTCCATTCCAAACTAGCCTGTAAGTTTTCTGCTGAAAAATCTTCTATTACTCTTAAATATGACTTAGCTCTTTACCATTGTTTTTAGAATTCTCTATTTTGTACTTTTTGCAGTTTGACATTAATATAAAGTAGAGAAGATCTCATATTTTCATGTTTACGTTCCATAGGCCTCCTGTTTATAATATACATATCCTTCCTAATATTAAAGGCATTTTAAGCTATTTTTAAAAGATTTTCCATGCCTTTCTCCTTTCCTCCCCTTCAGGTACTCTAAAAATATGAATACCTCTTCTTTTAGCAGTGTCCCTGAGGTTTCTAAGGCTCTCTTCCTTCTTTTGTATTACTTTTTATATTTTGTAGGACTGGGATGTTTCAAAAGATCCGTTTTCAGATTTGGATATCCTTTAACCTCCATGATATAGTCTGTTGTGGAGGTTTTCAACTACATTTTTATTTGACAATGATTTCTTCATTTCCAAGATTTCTATTTGATTCTTCTTCAAGATCTCTGTATCTTTATTTCTCATTCATATCATGAGTTGTTTTCCTAATTTTATTGGATTCTGTGTTTGAATTTAACTCAGTTTCCTTATAAATATTATTTTAAGTTATTTATGAGGCATTTCATTAATAGTCTTTTCTTTGGGGTCTGTTGATAGATTGTTGGTTCCTTCGGAGGTGTCATGTTACCTTGCTTTTTCCAATTTCTTGTGACCATGTATTGAGATTTGCAGATATTGTGGATCAGTTGCTTCTACAAGTTTTATAAAGTGGCTTGCATAATAAATGATTCTCTCTCTCCTGAGAATATGTCTGGGGTGTCATCTTGGTAAGCTGTTAGTTTTGTTTCCACTTACTATATTATAATTTCTGTATAGCTTCTTCAGCTGAAATCATTTGGTTTGGCTGTGGTGTGAATGGCGTCCTGGGTTGAAGAGCCTCAGGGTTAGAGACGGGTATCAGGTACACTCTAGTGGTCTGGGCAGTAGGGGTGGGACACCAACTGTGTGGTCACTCCAGTGATGGAAGAGGAGACCCTAGAATTGTGGACCATAGTAGATATTTCCTTGGCAGGTACAGCATGTCTTTGGCCCTAGCACCAGCTCAGGTGCTAGGGCCAAAGGTGCTAGAGGCCATTCTGAATCAGGGTAGTGGCGTTGTGAAGCATGGAACTGTGCCTGGGAACAGCCAAAACTGGACCAACTAAGACATTCAGATTGATCAGATCGGCAACTTGGCTGACCAGCAGCAGACAGAAGTGGAAAGTCCTCAATATGTTGCTCATGCTGTAGAAGCCTGGGATCTCAAAATATTGCTATTTGTTTTCTGTTTATTCTTTGTGGAAGAGGCAGTGAGCAGTGGGCACCTTTATTTGGACATCTTCTCATTTCAATCAGTAAGTTCTTAACCTAGGATCACCTCACTTTATATTTTATTTCCCATTTTGACAACTAAACACAAAGTTGAGATTTTTCTGAATATGTAGAAATAAAAAATATTTAAAGGTAATTCTGGTGTAAATTATCTGAAGATGAACATGTCACATTTACCTCAAATAAAAAGGGACTGTGAATGTATTATTAGAGTTTATATTTAAAAGCAAAAAGCTAATTCTTAGATTATTTACATATAGCCATATCTGAAACTTAGGGGGCTCTCTCCTTTGTATGTAAAATTAGACAGACAGTTAGCCTATCCCCTGTATTTGAGTTTTGTACTTATCCACCGGTATAAGAGATAATGTACATTGGAACAGATACTCTCTTTCAACTCATTTTATAACTGAGTCAGCAAAATTTCTCCAAGTCTGATATTTTCAATACTGTTATAGCTATTGTGGTCCTAGGGGATTTAACTCAGGCAGAAGGTACCCAAATGGGGGGCCAGGCAGGAGCAGTGCTGTTATATGCTCCCAAGTATGTAGGCTATGGTGAGAGTTGGGTCAGAGACCCAAGCAGCCAGTGACCTTTTAAAAGTAGGTTGCAGCAAAGAAAGCTAGTTGGGAAAATCCAAGCCAAATTCCTCAAAGGAGATATGAGGAGAGACAGAAGGCCAAAAGAGTGTAAATGCCAAAGTCGATTCCTTCATGACTTTCTAACATAAAACTGGTTTATTACAAAATTCCTAGAAAAGTGACTCAGTCTCATAAAAATGTCCAATTTGAGCCAATTGAAATAAAAATATGCTTATATTTTATCAGTCACCTTTGCAAGTTTAACATATAAAGTCCTAGTATAATTCTTTTCATTCTGACATATAATATAGAGTTTGGGTGTTAACATGAGGTTCATAATTTCTCTCCAGACTTTGGGTCTATGAAAGTGGACTGAATCATTGTCAATAGTCATTTGTCTTTTTTAGCCAGAATCATGCTCCAACATATTTCCTGTTGGTAAGAAAATAACAAAAGTACAGCCTTTTCTGAAGTATTTACCATTTAACTTTCAATTCAATTATTTGACAAATTTTAAATCTGCTAAATGTAAGGATGAGGGGAATTCAGAAAGTGAAAAATTGCATACTATAAACTTTCAAAACTAGGAAAGGGACAATAAAATTCTTTTGGAATATTTAGCAAAGAATGTAAAGGTTTTATGAGAAATGCCTGTTTTACATGATTTGCATGGCTTAATCCATATAACACTAATTACTAAAATCATTAGATAAACTATAACTTAAAATTAAAGAGTAAAATGTATATGATCTATGTTTGATATGTTGAATTAATTTTCTTGGTGCCTTTTGATGGACAAGATGATTATTATATATTTCAAAATGGGAAAATGGGATAAAGGTGATAATTACATAAGACATTAGCTATTACTCTCAAATTCATATTGCTCTAAATCTTAGTTGAGAAAATTCAACAGAAGAATTTTGAACCATTTGCAAACATGTACCATATCGTATCCTGTATTTCCTCTCGACGTGAAGGCATGAGAGATTGATAAATAAAGATGAAACTAAACAGTATGAAAAAGGAAAATTTCCAGCCAAACTTTGTATGGCAGACAGGCCTGGCAGCACCACAAAGATAAGCAAGCTAGCCAGGGCTGCACTAGGTTATGGCCTTTGGCCTAGACACTGTTAAACTCAAGTTGGCACTACTGAATTTGATTTAGGACTTAGTTAAGAATCCTGAAGTGGGTGGTTCTGAAAATAAAACTCCACTTAAACCATCTGGCCTTTTAACTATGCAATATACAAAATAATTTGCCTGGTTTCTTCTTTCCATCATTCCTAATCTGATTTTCCTTGCTAGGTTCTATGTTTTGGCATTTTCATATGGGGAGAAATGGTTTAGTATACTAAATCCTCTTTTATCAACAGACTTTGATAGCAAAACTTTTCAAGGTGTAATATATAGATAGATATAGATAAATTACCTTTAGGAGAAAAATACATATATACCCCCCACACACACTCATGACATTAGACTGGATAGTTTCATACTTCTTTTTACTATCACATAGTTCTATTTTTTAAAATGAAGTTACACATGGAAACAACTTGCATAGTGCTCCAGTGACTATATTTTAAGGTTTTATAAGCTATCACACCATTATGTAACCTACTCAAATAATACATCATTTAAAATGGAAAAAAGCCAATCATAAAGTAACAATATACAACAAGAAAATGAATTCAGGTAACATTCATATTTAATGGATATAAACCTCAATGGATGTGGTACTGAATGCTAAATAATTAATCTCATTTACTAGACAAGGTCTTTTAAAGCAACCCATCTTTTCTGAGAAAATTAAATAAATATTACACACATATTTTTGGAATCCAGTTTTCTTTTGTTAAATTCATCTAGATGAACACACAAATAAGGATTAACAATATAAAGAAGCCGGGCGCGGTGGCACACGCCTGTAATCCCAGCACTTGGGAGGCTGAGGCAGGAGGATCGCGAGTTCAAAGCCAGCGTCAGCAATTTAGCGAGGCCCTAAGCAACTCAGTGAGACCCTGTCTCTAAATAGAATACAAAATAGGGCTGGGGATGTGGCTTAGTGGCCGAGTGCCCCTGGGTTCAATCCCCAGTACCAAAAAAAAAAAAAAAAAACAATATAAAGAAGCAAAATGAAATGTGGTTTTGGATTTAGTCTTAATTTTAGTCACATTGCTCATTTGTCCTAGCAATTGTCTCTTGACTCATAAATATAAAAGTATCTATTATCAGTAACAATCAAAGAATTGTATATTTTAATGAGACCACTTAAAATCACCAATTTAAAAATCATAAATCATATCAGGTACTCAGTATTGCCAAGATAATGAGGAGATATGCATACTTGCACACTGTCAAGAGTGCAGTACAGTGGGAAATTTTGAAGACATTTGATAATAGAAAATTATTTTAAATATACTTACTCTTTGACCCAGATAGTCTGTATCTAGCAGCCTATTCTGGTGATATAATTGGATTAGTATGCAAAAACAGATTAATAGATGTATAGCAAAAAAGGTAATTGTTGAATATGTATGTATGTTTATATATTTTACATGCACATGGATATGTGTATCATGCCAGTATTATTTCAAAATAAGTAAAATGGGCTAAGTATAAATAACATATTGTAAACTTTGCCTGATAATAAATCCAAATAATAGAATGCTACGAAGCCAGGAAAAAATCAAACTGATTTTTATTAGCACACCAATTTTTCCATGATACCAGTATTAAGAGAACATTACACTGTTTCTGAGAAGTGTGACCATTTTTCTGGTTTTTAAATGTGTTTGGTTTTGTGTGTGTGTGTGTATGTGTGTGTGTGTGTGTGTGTGTGTGTGTAAGTGAAAACAACTGTGGTCAAGTAACAGGAAAAAGAGGAATGGTAGAATGTTGAAGCTGAGTGATGCATACATAACAGCACATTTTACTAATCTACCTTTGCTCCTGTTGGAAAATTTTCACAGTGATATTTTTAAACAGAAAAAGATACAGCCTTTTTGTAGAAATATTTTGTATGTTGGAATTGTAGATGTTTCTTTTCTGCTTTTGCTTATCAGTGAATACATACTACTTGGTAATTTTTTTAAATGCAAAAATGAACAAAAATTAAGCCTGCAAAAAAGCATGCTTGGTACCTTGTTTCTCTAACTCTGAGCTCCATCTATGTATTGTGGACAACTCCACCTCCTCTCTGCTTGCCCTGCAAAGCCTTTTCTTACCTAGAGGCAAATGGACATGGTATGTTATACCCCAGAAAAACTTTGGTTCAACATCAGACTCTTTGTTGCTGCTGAAATCTTCATTGAGCCTATTGCCCATCTCTAGCTATTTTATTTTTTGCTGTAATCCAGAATCGGAATGTAAGTCCTGGCAATTTTCCTGGGCTGAGTTCTTTCTCTGTCATGTTTGAAAACCAGTATTTTGGTATACATATATATATGCATATAGGACATACACATCTGCTTGTTCTTCCTCAAGTTAATCAAGCTCCATCCTCTCCAATCTTTCCTTATACCTGC
>JAJEJO010052085.1:49607-98539 GCA_020662805.1 Glaucomys volans | reverse complement strand
AATGTGTGACAGACACCATTGCCCTGTGTACATGTATGAATGCACAGATGGTGTGACTCTACTTTTTGTACAACCAGAGAAACAATAGCTGTACTCCATTTGTGTTCAATGAATCAATAATTAAGTGAGTAAATGAATAAATAAATTAATTAATTAATAGAACAAAAAACAAAAAAAAACCAAAGATGCAAACCCAAACAAACCCCTCCTCCCAAAAAAATAACAAATGGGTGGAGAAAGGGAAAGAGACCTTCAATCTTCTCCATATCTCCAGGCTGAGCCCACTGGGTACTAGACCTTCTGTGTCTGGTGAGTTGTGACCCAGCAGACCAACTCTACATCTCAAGGCACGTGTATGTAGGGTGGTCAGTGAATGCTTTTTATGAACTCTGGGGCTCCTGCAGCCTAAACCCACCACACAGCCACTTCAAGGTGGCTCTCTGCTCTCTAGTCACAAAGCATGGAGCATCCCTCACACTCCTGGTCACCCCACTGTCCGTGGATCACTGAAGTTCAGACCACATCTCTGTTCTATAGCTTCCCCTGTGACATATTTTCTTTGTAGTTTCAGTCTCCCTTCCTTGGTCACTGCCCCCCTCTGGATTGAACTGGCACAAAAAGCATTATTTACTATATTTCTGAGCTCTTCTTTTCTGTTTGAAGCCTCCAAGTTTCTAAGTGTCTGTGATTCTGATGTAGAATCTCAGTGTTTACCTTCTGCCACCCACTTCTTTGGGAAGCAGTATTTCTGCGGCTTGAATCCTGAGCTATGAAGCAACTGGAAATTGTAGCCATCCTCTATTCTGCCATCTTTCCCCACCTCTTATCATCCTCTTAAGTTTTTCTCAAGAGTCTAGGATTTTAACACATTTTTCAGAGACAGCTTCTTATAGTTTGCAAAATAATTATTTTTAAGTCCTCTTCACATTAAGAAATTATTGGGCAGCATCTCTCACCAGTTGAAAGAAGTTTACAGCTATTTAAATATTGGCAAAGTAAATAAAAACATGAGGATTGTCTAGTTGTCCAAACCATTCATACTTAGATACAAAATTATATTATAAGCATGCCTAATCCTCCTTCCCTTAAACTGCTCAAATATTTAAGGAATGTTTTATTGAAAGTGAGATTTTAAAATGGTGGCAAACTCCCCTGGGTTGCAAATAAGACACTTTATATTAACAGTATCTTCTCAAGTGATTTTAGCTCAACTATCCAAGGACCAGATTTTATCCATAAGTATTTGTTCAAATTCAAAACCTCAGTTTTGCATATCTTTCCAATCACCTAATTCAAATTAAATTTTCTTCTGTCAAATAAAACTCTATTACATAATATCTTTTCAGTTCTCAAATCTGTGCACTTTGTTTCTAAATTCGTTTTTCCTGTTTTCACCATTTTCCAGACTCACCCTTAGAATTCTCACACATCTATGAAGTTTATCGCATGCTTATTTTTTTGAATTTTTATAAATTCTGGGAGCTTAATATATTCACTAAAATTTCATACACCATTTTTCTTATAATAAAATCAACGTCTCTTAGTTAAAAGAAAAGCTCGGCACATAAAACAGAGGCAAAACTTTATCGCTCTATTGATTCTGTGCTGCTAATTATTCTGGTATCTGTTTCTATAACTCTTGTTTGTTTCATTTATAAATCTACTTCATCCCAAATGATCAAATATAATATTATAGCTTATATGTTTTACAATTCATGCAATGTAATCTAAGTTCAAAAGTTTATGTCGTATTCTATTTTATAAATATTTATACAATATTTGACAAATGGTAGTTGAAGCCAATTATACATTTCCCAATGTTGATTTATAAAAAATATACAATAACAATTTTATCACTTCAGTCTGATTTATTCTTTGGAGGATTTTATATGAAAACATACGATTATTTTTCAAGTATTTTTAAGCTGCAATTTAACATAAGTTCCATGTTGAAAACATAAAGGGAAAATAGACACAGGAAAGTCCAATGAGGGGGAAAATTACCTAGTCACACTTCCCTAGTCTAACTACTTTTTAACTCTGCCTCTATGTCTCTTAGTCTTCTCCTCTATGCTATTTGCATTTGCATTAGACAAATGTTGTTACACTATATGTACATTTAAGTGCCGTTTTGTAACCAAATTTTTCACATTGCAGCAGGTTGGTGCATTCACATGCCAATCAACCCTTCTCACAGTTATGTCTTTTAACTGCATAAAATTATATGAAAGTACCAAAAGTACCTTACTAAAAAACTGTTTGAAGTTAAAATTGTGATTAATATGTTGAAACTTTGTGAATAGTCATGATGAAACAATAAACGTATAATAAATTATTATGGTTATCCAGTTGCTCTAATGCTATTACATTATATGTTGGTTATAGATTTTAGGAGTTAATGCTTAACATGTACTTAAAAATCTTTAAAAAGTACTGCCCAAAGTACACTAAAATAAAACTTACAATAATTTGTATTTCTATAGCACACAGTTTCCTTGCTGTATCAGCAGTACTAACTTGCAAGCAGTTTTTAAATCTGTGTAAAATTTAAAAGTGAAATAATGCAAAATAATTGGTCATATTTGATAATTTAACTACTGAATAGGTTGAAATTTCATTTTTCATCTTTTCTGCATTTATTATTTGATTTTTGTTGATTTTGCAGGAAAAAAACAACACAACAGCTTGTCTCAATGGAAACATTTGAAAAAAAAATTTATAATGAGGACCTTTACACAGTATGATCCATGTGTAAAGGAATTACAGAGGACAGTCCAGAATTTGAGGACTAGTAAAAGCAGGAGGAGCTGTGCCTACTCTGATCTGAAGTAACAAGGAGAGATGATTGTCACCAAGCAGAGACTAGATCTGGGTGCAGAGGACCCTTTGGTAGAAATTGTGGCACTAAGTCCTGCCATTCATGGATGATCTGAGGAAAGGAGGCAGAAGAATAATGAGACCCACTTTCTCCCTTCCTCTCTCCTTCCAGTGTTCATAAAGGGTAAGCTAAGTCTGACACCAGTGGGCAATAAAAACCAGAAAATAGAGTGGACTGGACTGACTGGACACTCAGAGTTGAACAGAAATCATCTGACACAAAGATCTTCACTGAGTCTCATGATGATGTTCTTGTCTCTTTCTAAATCTTCAGTATAAATATTTATATCTCAAATATAATGAATTTTATAATGTGTGGCATGAATATAATTTTCCAATGAATTATTTATATTTAAGATTTGGAGTTTTATCACATAGGAAGTCATTCATCTCTATGTCAGCCAGTGAATATTTTTCTTTATGATGCCTTCCATTTATAGCAGGGAAATAGACACACACAAACACACACACACACACATACACTTTTTGCCTCACTCAATTACTAATTTGGGTTAACTTGGTTTCTGCATCACTGTTTTCTAGACAGAGCACTATGTCTGAGGGCATTCTGTCATTCAAAATGTAAATACATACATTTCTGGAAATTATATTTTATGGTATAGGTCATAAAAATTAAAATTTGTATATTTATTACTTCAAAAAAGAAGTACAATTTTAAAATCTACATAAACAATTTTGTTATAGAAATTGTTGAGAGCTATTGAATTATTTTCTTATCTAGTAATTTATAGTTTAACGCAGTGGAATACTATGCAGCCAGAACACATAATGAAGAGAAGACAATGAATGAAGGCAAAAAGCGTGCATGGAACTATAAAGAATGATGTTAAGCAAAATGTAAACGAACAGTAGGACTCCAGATCCAAGGTGGCTTACTAGAGAGAGGATACATTCCTTGTCACTCCATAATTCGTGTTTCAACAGAGGAAAATCTGTTTCTCTGGGGGCATTCTTTGCTGTTCATCAATACCCTACTGTTTAGCTCATTTGTCCACCTCCATCACCCACAGTCTGCCAGCATATCACCTACTTTTTTAGTGCAGATCACTCACTGACTGCTGCCATCTCATCTGCCATTTGCCTGTTTGCCTGCCTCTTGCCTGTCCATTGCCTGCCTTTCAACTACTCATCACCCACTGACAGAGCTCCACCTGCCGATCATCTGCCAGTGGCCTGCAGACCATCCACAGACCACCAGCGGATCTCCTGCTGCCTGGAAGGCCATTGTCACAGTACCTGCAGGGTTTGGTTACATGTGGCTACTGCCAGTTTGGGACACCAACCAGGACCTGCGGGATCCTCGGCCTGACCAACCGTACCCCGTGTGGACTCAGCACCCATGCCCTGGACTATAGCTCCCCATTTACCAATACATTTGAAAGTCAGTGCAGCCATCTTGGAGTATCCTGGAAGCAAAAGCTGCCATCTTTAGGTGGAGCAAATCCCATCCTGAGATGACTGCTGGAGACTGGAAGCTAATTAGCAGGTACCTCTCATGCATCAGGCTACTAAAGACTGGGAGGTTTGAATAGCATATGATTGTTATAGTGTAGATTTTTTTCTTCTTTTTGAAAATTTGTAATTATTACCTTTATTTTTCTCACTCTATTTTCCTTTTGTTTACCTGTTTTCCTCAGAGTCTCTTTCTCCCTTTTCTAATGCTAACAGCTAACTTATTTTACTTCAGTTAAAAGAGTAACTACAGGAAGCAGAAGGTCATATCAATAAAGAGACAGAGATTCTCAAAAAAACAAAACACAAAACAAAACAATCCAAACAGAAATCCTTGAAATGAAGGAAACAATAAATCAAATAAAAAAACTCAATGGAAAGCATAAGCAACAGACTAAATGACTTGGAAGACAGAACCTCAGACATTGAAGACAAAATATTTAATCTTGAAAATAAAATTTACCAAACAGAGAAGATGCTAAGAAATCATGAATGGAACTCCAAGAACTATGGGATATCATGAAAAGACCAAATTTAAAGAATTGTCAGGATTGAGGAAGGCACAGAGATACAAACCAAAGGATTGAACAAACTATTCAATGAAATACTATCAGAAAATTTCCCAAACCTGAAGAATGAAATAGAAAATCAACTACAAGAGGCTTACAGAACGTCAAACATACAAAATCACAACAGATCCATACTGAGGCACATTATAGTGAAAATGCCTAACATCCAAAATGAAGATAGGATTTTAAAGGCTGGGAAACAAGAGCGTATAGGGCGAAACCAATAAAGATGTCAGCAGATTTCTCATCCCAGACATCAAAAGCTAGAAGGGCCCAGAAAAACATATTTCAAGCTGTGAAAGAACATGGTTGCAACCAAGAAAATTATACCCATTAAAACTAACCTTCAGATTTGAAGATGAAGTAAAATCCTTCCATGATAAACAAAAGGTAAAAGAATTTACAAATAGAAAGCCTACAAAACCTTCAAAGAAGAACTTGTACCAATATTCCTCAAAGTATTCTATGAAAAAGAAAAAGAGGGAACCCTTCCAAACTCATTCTATGAAGCTAGTATCACTCTGATATCAAAACCAAATAAAGACGAATCAAGGAAAGAAAATTTTAGACCAATATCTCTAATGAACACAGATGCAAAAATCCCTAACAAAATTCTGGCAAATTGCATACAAAAAATATTAAAAAGATAGTGCATCAGGATCAAGTGTAGTTCATCCCAGGGATGCAAGGTTGCTTGAACATCTGGAAATCAATAAATGTACTTCATCACATCAATAAACTTAAGTTTGAGAATCATATGATTATTTCAATAGATGCAGAAAAAGCATTTGCAAAATACAACACCCCTTCATGCACAAAACACTAGAAAAAATAGGGATAGTAGGAATATACATCAGCTTTGTAAAGGTTATTTATGCTAAGCCCATGGTCGAGTTCATTCTAAATGGGGAAAAACTGAAAGCATTCCCCCTAAAAACTGAAACAAGACAGGGATGCCCCCTTTCTCCATTTCCATTCCACATCCTGCTTGAAGTACTAGCCAGAGCAATTAGACAGACCAAAGAAATTAAAGGGACATGAATAGGAAAAGAAAAACTCAAGTTCTCACTATTTGCCAATGACATGATTTTATATTTAGAAGATCCAAAAAACTACACAAGAAAAGTTCTAGAACTAATAAGTGAATTCAGCAGAATAACAGCATATAAAATCAATATGCATAAATCTAATTCATTTCTATCCACAAGTGATGAATCCTCCTAAAGAGAAATTAGGAAAACTACTCGATTCACAATAGCCTCAATAAAAATAAAATATTTGGGAATCAATCTAACAAAAGAGTTGGAAGACCTCTACAGTGACAACTATAGAAAATTAAAGAAAGAAATTAAAGAAAATCTTAGAAGATGGAAAGATCTCCCATGTTCTTGGATAGGCAGAATTAATATTGTCAAAATTGCCATGCTTCCAAAGATGCCATACAGATTTAACACGATTCCAATTAAAACCCAATGACATTCCTCACAGAAATAGAGAAAGCAATCATGAATTTCATCTGGAAGAACAAAAGACCCAGAAGCCAAAGTAATCCTGGTCAGGAAGCATGGTGCAGGAGGCATCATAATACCAGACCTTAAACTCTACTATAGAGCAATAATAACGAAAACAGCATGGTATTGGCACCAAAACGGGCAGGTAGACCAATGGCACAGAACAGAAGACACAGAGACAAACACACATAAACACAGGTATCTCATACTAGACAAAGGTGCCAAAAACATACAATGGAGAAAAGACAGCCTCTTCAACAAATGGTGCTGGGAGAACTGGAAATCCACATGCAGCATAATAAAACTAAGCCCATATCTCTCACCCTGCACAAAACTCAACTCAAAATGGATCAAGGATCAAGGAATTAGACCTGAGACCCTGCACATAATAGAAGAAAAAGTAGGTTCAAATCTTCATCATGTTGGCTTAGGGCCAGACTTCCTTAACATGACCCCCAGAGAGCAAGAAATAAAATCAAGAATCAATAAACGGGATGGATTCAAACTAAAAAGCTTTTTCTCTGCAAAGAAAACAATCAATAATATGAATCAAACAATCAATAATATGAAAAGAGAGCCTACACAGTGGGAAAAAATATTTTCCACACACACTTCAGACAGAGTACTGATCTCCAAGATGTATAAAGAACTTACAAAACTTTACACCAAAAATACAAAGAACCCAATAAACAAAAGGGCTAAGGAACTGAACAGACAATTCCCAGAAGAAGATATACAGGTGATCAACAAATACATGAAAAAGTATTCATCATCTCTAGTAAGTAGAGAAACACAAATGAAAACTACCCTAAGATTTAATCTAACTCCAATTAGAATGGCTGTTATCAGGAACGCAACAATAATAAGTGTTGGTGTGGATGTGGGGAAAAAGGCACACTCATACATTGCTGGTGGAGCTGCAAACTGGTGCAGCCACTCTGGAAAGCAGTATGGAGATTCCTCAGAAAACTTGGAATGGACCTATCATTTGACCCAGCAATCCCACTCCTTCGTTTATACCCAAAGGAGTTAAAATCAGCATACTACATTTATGCAGCCATATCAATGTTCATAAATACTCAATTCACAATAGCTAGATTGTGGAACCAACCTAGATGCCCTTCAATTGATGAATGGATAAAGAAACTGTGGTGTATATATACACAATGGAATATTGTGCAGCCATAAAGAAGAATAAAATCATTGAGTTTGCTGGTAAATGGATGGAGTTGGAGAACATCATGCTAAGTGAAATAAGTCAAGCCCAAAACAACAAAGGCTAAATGTTTTCTCTGATAAGCGGATGATGATATATAATTAGGAGTGGTTGGCAGTGGGGCGGGGCAAGAGAAGAGTGGAGGAATTTTGGATTGTGTAGAGGGCCATGGAGGGGGAGGAGGTGGGGAAAGGAAAGGTAGGACTGAGATAGACATCATTCCCCTATGTACAAGTATGATTACATGAATGGTGTGAATCTACATTGCGTATAATCATAGAAATGAAAAGTTGTACCCCATTTGTGTACGATCAATCAGAAGGCAATCTGTAATAATGAAAATACAAAACCTTAAAAAAAGTACAATTCCATTTCAATGACAATGTGTACAGATAAACTAAAAGGAAGTGTATTCTAACAAATGACAAAATGGAAATTTGGGGGATGTGAGAAATACACTGGATCCTGATTTTGATAGTGAATGTATGAGCTTGGAATTGTCACACACACACACACATACACAAACACACATACACACACATTATAAGAGCTATATGACAGAGTTAAAAGTCCTAAAGAGGATGGAATACTGTTCAATCATTAAAAATAATAAAATCCTGTCATTTTTGACTGCTTGGATGAAGCTGAAGATTATTATGTCACAGAAAGGAATCCAGACACAGAAAGGCAAGCACTGCATGATTTAACTCATCTGCAGAATCTAACAAGGCTGAGTCACCAAGGCTGGGAACAGAAGGGTGGTTACCAAAAGATGCACAGAGGAAGGGGAAGGGCAGAACCTCCAGAGTGTTATTGGCCAATGGGGTGTAAGTTATATTATATTGAAGCATTGAATTCTGGTGTCTCGTTGCTCAGAGGATCCCTTTAGATAATAATATACTATGTGTTTCAAACTGAAGAAGAAAAGGTTTTGAGTGTTTTTATCATTCAAATGTATTTCAGGAATTAGACATGTTCAGACTTATTTGAACATTGTATAATGTATAAGGTACATATGTATCAAAACATCACCTTGTATATCATAAATAAGTAAAATTGTTCTAAATAACTTAAATTTTTAAAAGTCCATGATGCAGAGCAATTTTAGCTTCCAATGGATAGGATAAAGAATGGGTTAGAAAAATATTTGAAAGAAGAATAAATAAGAATTTTCCAAAATTTATCCAAAAATCTCAATCTAAATGTATAAAAACTCATCAAAGTCCATGAAGAAGAAAATCATCTCTTGACACACCATAGACAAACTAATGAAGAGCAATGATAAAGAAATTTAGCATAACTCATTAAAATCAATGCAGCCCTTCAAAAGAGCAATGACAAGATTCAGAACAGAGGACAGAAGCTGTGAAAACTGGAAGTCAATCAGAAGGTATTTAAATTTTTTAAAATAAAAAAGTAACCCAACACAAAATTCTAAAGTCAGTAAAAACATTCTTCAAAAATAAAAGCAATCTGTCTGGCACAGTGGTGCACACCTATAATCCTAGCAGCTCGGGAGGCTGAGGCAGGATGATCTAAAGTTCAAAGCCAGCCTCAGCAACATCGGGAGGTTTTGTCTCTAAAATAAAATATAAAGAAAGGGTGGGGGAGTTGGAGATGTGGATAAGTGACCCTGAGTTCAATCTCAAGCACCAAAAAAATTAAAAAATAAAAAATATATAAAAGTAATAATAAAGTTACTTTCTGACATAAAAATGAAGGAAAATTTTATTAGCAATATTTTGCATTATATAAAGTAAAAAAATGATGAATTTTAGTCTAAAAGAAATGATAAAAAATATAGAATTAAAAATAGGTACAAAAATTAGACGAAAGAATAAATGTGTCATAAATGCAAAGTAATATGGACTATTTCAGTACCAAAAAGGATACTGTCTTTTATGCATGGTATGCAGAGGATGAAAAGCCCCAAACAATTGAACTTCTTCTATAAGGTTCATGCATTTTTTCTACAGTAGCAAACAAATAAATTATTTTTGGAGTATAATGGGTCAAAGTTTTTAGATCACAAAAACTCTATGAAGAATTATATAAATAAAAGCCAATATAGAAGATAACAAGTATAAAAATTCTCAAGTTACTCAAAAGAAAGGAGATGGCTTTCTCTTTTCTCATTTAACATTTTAATTTTTTTTATTTCTGAAGTAATGTCAAAATAAATGCTTTTTAAATAAATGTTGAACTTAAATTTCCTATGAATAAAATGGTATGTTTCAAAATCTAAAAGGAAATGAGGAAAATCAAAGGATAGGTACTAATAATGTGTGAAGCACAGGGAATCAAAGACAAAATCACGATTGACATATTTTTTACAGAACTGTTCTAGTTAAAAATTCCATAGTTTTTGATGATTGGCTATTTTAAATGATGAGAAAAATCATTATTGTGTGTTCTGTACATCTTTAGGTGCATCTAAATTGCAGTTTCCCTGCAACTTATACATTGTAAAAATATACTTGCCATGTTTTACAAATGTTTAAATATTTTAATTTCATTTAATTATATTTAATAGTGGTATCATCTTCAATGCACTGGAATGAATTGAATCTACTGGATAAAACTAAACATGTAACAAAAGTATCATATTATCCAAAATAACCCTCTGATATATATGACAATTACTTTTTTATTATTCAAAGGATAAATCATATAAAACACTTCATGTTTATGACAAATGTTGAACTATTTAATGAACTCCAATACTGTTTAACTATGTGAAGATTAAAAATTTATGTCTTTAATTATCTACATGTACAACCAATGTGAAAGAGGAATCACCATGTAATAACCAAAATAAATGTATTTGGAAATTAAAGCAAAGTTTTGCATCTTTTGCTATTTAATTTGCTGAGTTCTATTATCTATTTTTTAATACAGTGGCTCTTGATGTATTGTGTTTTTTGGACACTTACTCACAACAAAAACATATGAGAAAATTAAATATTGATGTTCACAGTAGGATAGTTGCAATATTTCTTAGGATTTTTATCAAATAAGCAATATTTCTACTTGCCAGGACAATCTCTGTTGATGAAAGATTATTTTTCTCAACACTCCGAAAGAAATTTGAAAAGTCATTTTAAACTATATTTAGTTGTTATGGAACTATTTACTTATTTTTTTCTAGAAGCAAATAGACAAAATTCAATAGAATTTTTGCCTGGATTGGCTTTTCCTTTTGACAAAGCAGATGATTTCAATGTTTTAAGATAAAACTATGTTTTATCTTAGAAAATAACTGTGTTCTACTTGAAATGTGCTGAGTATTATGTAATCTAAAAGTGTTTGATTTCTTGTTTAGTACTAGATTCTCTTTCCACTTTAATGCAATACTCAAAATGAATATGTGGAAATGTTCATATTTTATCAAAGTATTGAGGATGACATCAACAGATAAAGTAGTATTTGGTTGAGACACAAATACAGTTCTTCATGATCTCCAATTTGGAGGGTAAATGTATACCAATTCTCTATATAAGTTTAAAATTTTTGAAAATTTCTTTGTCAACATCTCAGTCAATATGCTCTAGATTATAACATTCATGTCTTAGAAGCAATTCAGTAAACCCTCCCATTATCCTGCACGTTCTCTAATGATTCAAAGATCATTGTGAAAGAGAGTAATGGATGCAGAATCGAGTTCCACTTTTAAATCTCAAGAAATTTTCCATAGAACAATAACAACAAAAGATTTGGAATGCAATGTTGAAAAGAAATGAAGAATAAAATAAAAAATGCTGTAAAGAATTAAACACATAAGTAAAATGAAACGTATATATATTTTAAAGAAAAAATACTAATATTTTTTGTATGTATGCAACACTAACACGAAAGGAGAGGACTAGGTTTCAGGAAAACAAAACAGCTAGATATTACAACACAATATTCCACTCTGTGCCTGTATTATGCAGTCATCCTGTGTTGATTAGCATATAATGTGCTACATAATTTTTTAGTGTTTTTTAAAAAATTTGTTCTTTTTAGATATACATGATGTTAGAGTGTATTTTGATATATTATACATACATGGAGTATAATTTCCCATTCTCATGGTTGTACATGGTGTGGAGTGGCATTGGTCATGTATTCACATATGAACATAGAAAAGTTATGTCAGATTTGTGATGGATACTTTTATCTATCTTGTTGTAGCTTTTGTGCAGCAAATATCTTTGTACACATTTTATCTAGCTATAGCTTTTGTGAGGCAGATACCTTTGTACACTAAAATGTATGGGACATTTTAAGCTTTTATAAGAAATTCTCAAAAGAGTGATTTCTGGATCAAAGACTTTGTCTATGTGAGTTTTAGAAGAAATTGCAGAATTGATTTTCAAATGCAAGTAAACTTGGAATTTGCACCAAATAGCAAACAGTAATGCTTGTATCGCAAATTTCACAGCAATAGAACTTATGGTACCATATTTTTTAAATGATGCAAGTTGATTACTTAATTACAAATTTATTTTTCACACAATATTGCTGAAGTTCAGCATTATTTTACAGATTTGGAATTGAATCTTTGAAAGTGAGACATTTCTTTTGACTGTGTTTTACATATTTTTTCCTGTCAATTTATAATAATTCCTTGAAGATTATGCACAATCCTAAAACTAGTGCGAGATTCCCTTCCGCACCTCTTTTAAGTGTATGGGTGGTGGTCGCTGGCCAGCTATAATGAAGGCTTCTTTTGGCTTTACACTAATGGTTTGGATGATCTCGTTCTCCTTGGGTATAACAATGTGAGCAAGGCTCTAAGCATGGACAATCTCACCATGAAGACCTTAAGAAAACTGTAAACTAGTTTGCAATGAGAAGTTGGAGACCTAAGGTGAAACACTCTGAAGAACAGAACAAAAACTGAGTGAATCAGAGCAATGAAGACAAAATGCTACCAAGCTCCAAATCAAGATCTCTGTGGTTAATCATTGCCAAAGACTTCCATTTCACAGTGGACTGAATTTGACCAACCCCTTATCAGGTCAGAACCCAACAAAATCCTTGACTGGATTAATGGATTAATTCAATCATATTCTCCCACCTACACAAACATCCTTACTCCCACCTGTCACATGTCCCACATAAGCAAAGCACAACCCTCTTTAACAGAAGATAATTTGGAGGTGTGTGTGTGTGTGTGTGTGTGTGTGTGTGTTTAAATACATTTGTACATTCGGCACAAATAAAAATTACTAGACATTTGAAGAGGCAAAAATGTATGAAAGATAAATAAAAGATTTTGGTTCTGGAATGGACACAGGGACCCCATGAAAACTAAGAACACCTAGGAGTAAGAAATGAACTTCTTTCAGAAGAAATAAGACAATTAAGATAGCTCTCAGTCTCACAGGGTTAAGATCCATGCTAGAAAATTAATAAACAGTGCACTGGTCTTCAAGGATCTGGAAATGAGATTTACATACCAGCGAAGTCAGAATTGGGGACAGGCAGTTAGTGTAGAAATAAGAAATCGGGTCAAATGGAGGAATGGAGGTCATCAGTCTGGAAAGTTGGAGACCGCCCAGGGAGATTGGAATGTCAGTGTCTCCAGAGCCCTTTTGATCACCAAGGTTACCTGCTTAACTTCCCCTCCCAAAAAGCTGCAGGCAGGGAGTTGCTAATTAATGCCCCCTCCCCCCTTACCTGCTATCATTGGCCCTCCCCCTTCCCATCTGCTTCTCAGCATTTGCATCTCACTGTTTTGCTGTGTCACCAGGACCTAGTCATGTAGGCTGGAAGGAGAGATAGATGGGGATCGGAGGAAAGAACAGAACAAGGAAGACCCTAACCTATAAAAGATGTAGGGTGCACTCACTTCTTGGGGATTCTAGAACATCAGCCATGGCCCACTTCTCCCTGGGAGAAGTTTGTGTTCTACTTTTAAATAAAACCTGCTTAATATGCTTGCCTTGGTGTGCTTCTCTGGTGTTGTACTTCAACACCTGAGGAGGCAGAACTCCTCACCGGTAAGGGAAGTATCACCAGGACACAGAAGACTGGATAAATCAACTCAGCTTCTGAGATTATGTGATTCACAGAAATGCAACCCCTGAAAATAACATTATAGCCTCTTCCAGATGATCAGGATGGTTCTAGGGGGTGAGGGTCAAACAAATGGAGAGAATATCATTGAATTTATCTTAGTATAGCAAACGACACATCCATAGGTGGAAGCTGAAGATGGTAATGAGACATGTGACACAAGAAGATGCATAATGAAGGGCATAGGTGAGAATGAAATCCCACAGATACCTGTGACTGAATATATGCAGTCAGATACTCTCAAAACCTTTAGAGTGATTATAATATTCATTTTGAATGAACTATGTTAATTTGCTTCAGTTGGCATTTGTATCATTTAATTTTTTCCAATGCTTGTTCATTGAAGATTCTGTTTTTGATAATGGGAAGTATCAACATAATCTCAATATTTATACAAGTATGGTCAGCAGCCTTTGGTTTTTTTGGGTTTCACTTATGTCGCTTAGCATAATATTCTCCAACTCCATCCAATTACCTGCAAATGGCATAATTTCATTTTTCTTTAAAGCAGAGTAATATTCCATTGTGTGTATGTACATACACACACACATATATACACACATATACATACATTTATATATCACATTTTATTTATCCATTCATCTGTTGAGGAGAGAGGAATGGGTACGGAGGTGAAGCCAGCCTTAACAGGCAGTTAGTGTAGAAATCAGGGAATCTGGTCAAATTGAGGAATGAAGTCTGGGAAGTTGGAGACACCCCTGGGAGACTGGAATATCATTGCCTCCAGAGCCCTCTGATCACCAGGGTTACCTGCTTAACTGCCCCTCCCAAAAGCTGCAGGCAGGGAGTTGCTAATTAATGCCTCCAGGTCCCCCACCTGGTTCTCCATGTGGCTCTTCCCCCTGCTATTTCCACCTCACCTTTTTGCTGTGTCACCACCGCCATATGGGCAGGAAGGAGAGATAAGGGTCAAAGGAAGGGGCAGAACAAAAGAAGATCCTAACCCTATAAAAGATGGACGGTGCGCTCACTTCTTGGGGATTCCAGAACATCAGCCAGCCATGCCCCCTGCCTTCTCCCACTCGGGAGAAGTTTGTATTACTACTTTTAAATAAAACCTGCTTAACATGCTTGCCTTGTCGTGCTTCTCTGGGGTTATACTTCAACACCAGAGGAAGCAGAACTCGTCACCGGTATGCGACGGTATCAGATTAAGGAAGGATAGTAGCACATTATTACCTCATGTACATGTATGACTCCATGATCGATGAGATCCTACAAAATGTACAATAAGAAAAATTAAACTCCATTTATGTATGATTTATCAAAATGCATAAATGCATTCTACTGTCACGTATAAAGAGAACAAATTAAAAAATTTAAATATAATAAATAAATAAATAGAAATCATCAGAAGTTACAAATTAAAATCTAAAAATCTAAGAAATCTTAAAATTCCCCCAAAAAGTGTCAAAAAGTGTCAGAAAAGTGTCAACTATATTGTAACTTTCTCTGACCCACTTTCTTAAATAGTTAATTTCATTGTTTTCTCATTACATTTTCTAGTGTTTCTTTCATTGAGGATAAGTAGATATATGTGAATTTTCTTATTTTTTTATGGGCAATATTTCTTGAAAAGAGGAAATATTCTCCTGCTCCAAAAGAAATGTCTCCCTGGATTGCACTAAGCAGCAATGTAAAGTTAGTGTGGTGGTATCTTGTTTTTGTCATTATGAACAGAAGCTTTAGTCATCATTCTATGAATAAATGATATCTTTCAGAAAATAATAGCATCATTTTTATAAATAAAATAGTTGTTTATCTATTTAGGAAGAGTGCAATTTTCTTCTTGGTGGTGGTAATGTAGGATTCAAATTGTCATAAATCCAGGGATTTCTAAATTGCTCTAATATGCCAATGTTAAATTAAACAAATTGTTTTACAAACACTCTCTAATGTGAAATTCAAAAATCCCTTAATCACAGATCATTATTTTTTAGTTCTTATTCTGAGTTTCCTGTTGATAAGTTTAGTAATTTTTCTGTTCTCATTGCATAATACTATTTCTGTTAAGTTCCATGTTTAAAACGTTATTTACCTGATGTTAACAAATTAAGACAAAATAAGTACTTGAATCAAGTAGTATATTTCCATTTCCTCTATTATATTCATATTCATTAGTTCACAACAGTCTCAAGAACTTTTAAAATGTGTGCAGATTTTTTTTTTTTTTTGTTCTTTTACTTTGTTCTGTATGAAGTTAAAT
Organism: Glaucomys volans; assembly: GCA_020662805.1. Classification (NCBI taxonomy): domain Eukaryota; kingdom Metazoa; phylum Chordata; class Mammalia; order Rodentia; family Sciuridae; genus Glaucomys; species Glaucomys volans. The sequence goes on along the minus strand of JAJEJO010052085.1, from coordinate 82,603 downwards.
TCACACTGACCTCTTTTGGTCAAATATATTTTATTTTGGGATAGGGTGAGGAAATTGATTTGTACAGAGCACAGCTGAGCACTGAAGGAAATAAATAAAAGCTAGATGGCAAATAAAGCTTCCTACAAATAGTAAAAAAAAAAAAAAAAAAACCTTTTTTGAAATAAAAATTTTTGCTGTAACTGAAGTTTTTCCTTCAATGAAAATTCATTTTGTTTGCTTGTCTGATCAATTTTAATCTTCACGATGCATTTCACTGACTTGCTTGAACATCATTTTAACTTGCTTTAAAATAGCTTTCTTTGTATACATGTAAATCAATTTTCTAATATAATTATTAGATAACTATAACTATTAATATAGTTATTTTTAAAATGGTTTTCTTTGCACAAATTCTTTTTTCTGTATCTGAAGCCTTTTCATTTGTTTATTTAAAAATTGTGTTGTTGTTCTGTTGATTGGGTGATTTGTCTGTAAAACTATGTAACCATAACTGTCAAAACATAGTCACTTGCAAACTTGATCTTGTGAGGGATTTAAGTTCATGAGTTGACCTAGATAAGAGCAATGTAAAACTGGATTTTGTAACACCACAAATATTTTAATTATTGTCGTTATTATGTCAAGATTAACCTCTGGAACACACAAAACAAAAACAAACAAACATGGAATCTTACCTCCAGGTCCATTATTTAAAAAAAAAAAAATTGCAATTCATCATTGTCCTAAGGGGCCTATAGCTGAAAATGTTGGTCATTAATATTTACATGAACTAGATGAATGGAAAATGTGGCAGTGTACCTATAAGCTGTATGGTATTCACCATCTTCAATGGCTATATCACTCACTGGATTTAATCTTAAGATGAATTTCTCATGCACATTCATTAAATAATCTTTTCTTCCATCAAAAAGAAGTACTTTGTGCCAGGAGTTGGAGAAAGAAGAGTTTTCATCTGTTCCATCTCATTTTGCTTTTTCCCTAAGAAAAAATTAGTAATAAATGATACAATATTTATGGTATAAAGAGAATTACAAAATAATCAAGTTGAAGAATTTGGAATAAAAATTTTTTTTTTTTTTTTTTTTTTTTTTTTTTTTTTTTTTTTTTTTTTTGCACAAGGCCATGGGTTCAATCCCCAGCACTGCAAAAAAAAAAAAAAAAAAAAAAAATTCAATGTATTATGCATAATACTGTCTAGAAAGTAAAAAGTGTTGATTGATTGCTTTTTATTACATATGGAAGAGAGGATGCTAGAGAAAATTTCCAGTTTGGGGTGGAAAACTATACAAACGCTGAATAATGAAAAGTGGATAAATATTTCTGGATGCATAATTAAAGTTAATAAATGGACAGGCTGAGAATTAATGTAGCCTCAGTAGCTCAATATCTTGGAAGATCATTGTGCCATTGCACAAAATTCTGAAAGAAATGTTTTGAATTTTGAATTATATTCAGAATCTTAATCATGTTAATAATGTCACACGAATTAGTACCTTTCAAAATTTCACTTTCTGTATGTTGAATAGGTATGGAAATCTAGTGTTTTTATTTCAAGCAATCCTATTAATGCCACTTCTTATTCTCTTAGGACCACATTTTCTAAATGATTATAAATTTCCATAGATTTATAAGATTCCATTTTTTTCTCTAAAAATTTGTGAGCAGAATTCATTTCATCATTTCTTTCACTATAACAAGCAAATTGATTATTTTAAATGAATGAATTTATTTTTAAGAGGAATAAAGAGTAGGTATGAGTTGAGAGGTCAGCTGAGATAGAATGCTTAAAACAGGAGATTGCCCAAGAGATAAAAATGTGAATATCCAGAACACTGTGAATTAGTTTTTTAAATCAAGGCTTTCATTGAAAGTCTTAACTGTCTTCATAGCTACAAACAAAAAACAAAAGCATATGCAATACTCTTAGTCATGCATCAAAGTACATAATTAAACTATAATCATTTTATATTATGTGCATTTATTTTTCTGTGAAAACAAGGCAAAGAATTACATATATTAAAACTTATTTAGAAACTTTCTGCTAAATTGTTCTAATATATCCTTTGATGGAGTCTGACTATTAAGTAGATGATTGAAACTCACTTGTCCCTGATGAATAAAGGAATTCTGTCACATATACTACATGTTGTTTCATTGCTCTGCACTGATTTGTATTTTTAATTTCAATCATTGCTGTTTTGCTTTATGAAACATTTTGAATATAACTTTGTTTTGTTATTTGGAGGAAATCATCATGATTTTCTACAGTTCCTTATGGTGTGTTGTCAATAATGCTTAAATGAACTAAATTAGGATTTTTTTACAATTATTTCAATTAAAATATTTCTTACCTAATTTTCCTATCTTCCTATGTTTATCATGTTTTTCTTCTGATTTCTCATACCATGCATCCTTTCCTCCTGTTAATTTACCATATCTGTTACATATATCTTGAATTTCATGAAATTTAAATACTGACACTCCATGTATGAATATTGTTGAGTAACCCTAAGCCAAATCCTAACATAAAATTTAAATTTATGTAAATATATCCAGTGTGACCTTTATAATCTCAAAAATTTGCATCATTATACATATGAAATAGCTAGAAGTGCTACTTCTAAATTACTAGTGATAAAAGTTTACCTAAAATAATTAAATTAATAAACACACATGATTAATTTTTATAATTAAAATCTTCTGAAACTAATGTCTTATATTATGAAATTTAATCACATCCCTAGAATCTTATTTTTCAAAGTTTATAATGAACTCACTACAACTATTCTTCCAATTTTAAAATTCCTTTGTTCAAGATTCTATTTGAGAACTTACTAATAAAGTTTATTTAATTAGACTTCTGCTGATTGTACCCCTAATAGGCGTTTTATTAAGAAAGTCCTGTAGTTTTGAAGAATGGTAGTGTGTTGGAATGTATTTAGCAAGCACATAATTATGGTATGATTTTGAAATTATATGAATTATGATAATATCCACTCATTTCTCATCTTTCAGACTTCAGTTATCTCCTTTGGTACGTCCTGGATGGATATATGTGATGTTTTGTCACCTTTTATTGAACTTATCTCACACACATGATAACTGCATGCCCCCATAAAATGCATCACAATTAATATTGAAGAGTATTACATGGTTATTTGAAGAGAATATGAATTCAATTCTTTTTCTTGTTCTATGTGTAACAATCTAGGAATATCAGATTGGTGTTATAAACAATTTTGACATTCTGTACTGTGATTTGTGTAGTATCTAATTTGAGCAATATCAAATTGTTTCAAATGGTATCTCTATATGAAACCCATCAAATTTTAATAGCTGAGACGTACACTGACTTATTTTGTGCTTAAGATTGTTGAAATCAGTGTTACCCATGACTTGCATTTATTTAGGATTTGATTGAGAGGACTAATTTCCCTTTACAGAGAAAGAAAGTAGTATCTACCTCTATGGTCTTCTGCATAAAAGATATTGCTAAATTGGTCATTTATTATTTCTACTTATTTCTCATCAAAGACCACATAATACATCCCATAGTTATGTGTCATAAGTAGTTCCATACTTCACCATTCATTATCAAAACAATCACATTTTATGAAGGTTTATCAAATTTATTTTAAAATTAAGAGAGCAAAAGAGTAAAATTACAAATGACAGAAATTATTTCTGAGGAATTTATGCAGAATTTCATGAATCCAATGACATAAATACTTTAGAAGGAAATTTAACCTAGCTAAGTGTCAAGATTTCCAACATTTGGCATGGCAAATGAATGGAAGTGATTATGCTTCACCTTTGGAAACATTACAGAAACCAACACAACCGGTCAGAGTGGGTTCCTATGTCATCATCTGTATTGGAGGCCTTATTTCTTTTAGACCAGAAGCAAGGGTATCAGAAAGAGCTGGTGTCTCTGTGACTACACAGGAGCATCCTTACCGGCTTCAGTGAAGTTTCCAATCAGGTTTCCAAAGTCATCCGAAGTTCTCAAGGAGCTTTCTACATTAGAAGTTAAATTTTAAAGATGCACAGTAGAACTCTCCCCAAGATCATGAATATTAAAGCAGTAATTTAAAAATGCAAACCAAGATCCTTTCTCTAATGGCCTCAGGTTTACATTGAAGTACACACACCTTTTAGAAGTGACAGATACTTGTCCCTTCCCTCAAAGCCTCTTGTTTGTCATCCAAATAAATGTTCCTTTGTTTAATTGAATATCAAAATATGGTTGGGGCTCACTATATAATACCCTGTACTATGCTTCCTTGACACGCCAAGTGAGTACTTAAAACTTATGCCCTGAAAGGACCTCAGAAGCCAGGTCTTTCTGCCATTCTCCTGCCCACCTGTCCCATGTCCCATTTTCTCTTCAGAGAAACCAAATTCCTCTTATTCAATTAGGGTGGTTCATAGAAATACAACTCCTCTTCTCCTTTAAAACTTATCAAGGTAACTCTTGTTTCTTCTCCCTCTCCTTTCAAGACCCTTGCTGTAGAGAGTCTGCTGTGTACTTGGGAGGAAGGCAGGTATCTGAGCCTTTCTGGGTTGAGGGTCAAACTTTTCTGAGCTTCCCCCTTGGTTTATGATCATGAGGTCACAGCTTTTAGTCCAGTTGCACTTTGTTGCAGCTGTTCATTCTTCATAGAACCTAAGCAAATACTAGGCAGCTTCCACTGAGTCCTTAGGTCTTCATTTCTAAAATCTCTTATATCACTTAAAATGTTAATTAAATAAATTTGGTATTCCTTTTCTCTTGATAGCATGTTTTTTGTTATGTGATTGTCGGTCTTTACTCTCATGATGGGTGAGGAAAAGCATCACACATTTCTATCCCTGAAGTATATAACATGTAAAATATTTTCTTTCCAAAACAGATCATTCTGTGTAGAGTCCTCCTCTTTAGTGATACATCTCTGTCAGCACTTACATACTTACTCATTGTTCAATATGGCATAATTTAATTAATAAGAAAAAATCTAATAAACACAATACATTGAATTATAAGGTTTTTGTGTACATATGAAAGAGAAAAACAGAGATACAATAGGAAACACAAAATGGTAACACAAACATAAAAACAGACCAAAAGAGGCTTGGAAAAGATTGGGAAAAGGAGTTTGGATTACCACTAGGACTTTTATTCGTACCTCCTGTCATTGCACATATACTCTTGCTTTCTCATATTATTTTCACAGAGCAACAACCAAGCTCTAAAATAAGTTTGCAATAAGTAAATATCCTAAAAATTGCCAACGAAATAAGATGAGTTAAAAGTATTTCGACAACTTTCCCAAGAGACATCAGAATGTGTCACCCCTTACAATGAAACTTCTTTCATCATCTATAGCTATACAGCATTTACAAATCTGTAGAATATTTAGGAACATCCTTTTCTCCAGTTGTATGAGAAATAGTCTTTCCCAGTTGAAGTTATTGACACAGACACAGGGGCAAAGGCCAAAATTCTTCCCTTTCATTCTCTCATAATTCCACTGGTGACTTTTGCTTCATTTCATTTTTTTATCCTTAATGATTTTATTTTCCTGGAAAAACCCCATGAAATGGTGTCTAATTAAAACCATTCTTAATTTGTAATCTCTTTTAGTGCTCTAAAATGAAACTTCAAATGATTTAAGAAAAGCTTTTTCTTCGATATTCCATGCAATGTTTATGTCCCTTGATCAAGTATTTCAGCAATAATGCTAGGATTGACATTATATAATGTTAATTAATTAGAGACTACCTTCCACTGCTATTATAGCCCTTTGCAGCAAAATGGCATTACAATGACATGCCAACAATTTCTTCTTCCCATTATTTGTGTTGTTTTTGCCACACACATTTTATTTTTATATAAATACATAGTATAATGCTATTAATTTTCTTTTAACTAGTCAGTTTTCTTAAGAGCAATAAGAACTTAGAAAATTTTCTTTTATCTTACTTAATTTTTTCAGTTTGCAAGATACTTCTCGCCCGACCATCAGGATCATGAAAATGCATGCTAATGATTCTGATGATATCTTCATTTTTATTTTACTAACAAGTTTAAAACTTGCTTTCTATCAAAGATTTGTTTGAGTCTTATGCACTAAAAGACATTTTGGCAAATTGCTATATATTTTAACAGTTTTAATTCTTGTGGACACTCATTTTAGTAAAATCTAATTTAAATAGAATTCCTTAAGTGATTTTAGCATGTTGATACTACATACAATAGATACACATGCATAAATACACACACACACACATACACAAGGTTTTCTAGCATTTATTGTAGAATTTCAGTCATAGGCACAAAATAGAGTAACATAAACTCTTCAGTTTGTGAAAAGGGAGGTCAAGTGGATTCAAATTGTTTTGCTGATAAAATAGCACAAGTTAAAGTCATCATCTGCGTGACTGACATTTTTACCAATATTCATGGAGAAAACTTCATAAGATTTTTCTTTTGCCATTGATAATCTTATGAAGGTTATATAGCCCCCAATTTTGGGTAAAGTAGTTTACATTTGAGGACATAAATTTTATGACCAATTAAATTGTCAACATTTTTCCTTTTATATTATTAATCTTGCAATCAACTGTTCTGACACCTTAAGCAATTGTTAGAAGAAAGGAATCTAAATTTACACTTATAAAAGAAAGCTACTTTTAGGTCTCTAGGTTGGTTGGTTGCAAGAGAGCTGCTGTAAGTTTTAAAACCACTAATTGGATAGTTTTCTTTGCCTATACTGGCTGTAATAAGAAAATGCTTTTCAAATGGATTTTGGAATTGGCAATAGTATATTTCTATTTTCTGTTTTAATTTGTAATATAGTTTTGTTTTAATATAAGTGAAAAACTCAGCAGATTCAAAATAGGGAAAGCCACAGAGAGAGCACAAGCACTGGAGACCCTAGAAGTGTCTACAGTTGACTCTGTGGTTGTAGTTTTTAGTTCTGAGAACTTACTTTTGGTGTAATTTGACCCATTATTTTAAAAAAGTCCAAAAAGTTGACCTGTTGGAGTCCCCAAAGCTGAACTTCTTTGTATTCTGCAGAATTTGGGGATCCTATTCTATTTGTTATTAATTGTTAGGAAATAAAAATCCTGTGAGTTCCATATGTTTCTCTTTGCTCTTAAAAATTTTCACTAACAAAGAAAGAAAAAAAAATGTAAAAGAACCACCTCATTTGCAGAAGAATATAAAACAATCAAAACTAAAACAAATGTTGGCAATTTTTAACCAGATGTGCAGATCAAACTAAATATTATATCAGACATACAGAACCAAAAAGGACTTCACAGAAAAGACATGAGATTCTCAATGACAGAACATAAATTTTGTACTGAACTAGTATTCTTAAGGACAGTGAAAAGTACCAGGAAAAAATTGTCACAAAACCCCAAAACAACATTTATAGTCCTGGAAGGGATGCAATCTCCTCTATTTAAGGTAGACTTGAACAAAATAAGATCCCGAATGAAGTCAAATGGACTCACCAATGGAAGAGTCCAGGATCCTGAGATTCGATTCACATTGGCAGAAGAAGGCTAGTTGTGGAAGTCAGAGCACAAAAATGCCCCAATGGGCACTGTACAGGTTCCAGGGCCACTGATCTGTGTCCTGTGAACTCACTTTGGTATGACATCTGAGATACCATTGTGCCAATCTCTATAACAAACACAGAGAGTTTCTTCAAATATGTGCATTCAAATAAGATAAGGCAAGGGGATTTTTTTTAAGGCAAAATTAGGAAGATTACTTGAATTGTTCTGATATAATAGTCATTGTCTATATAGATTAGTATCAAGAGTGTTCAGACATCAACAAGGGTGGCAGCAAGCCAAAGTTCAGTAAGCAGGTGCTGGCTAGATGTCTTGGCATGATATTCTGCATAAATTTGTGCTTTTCTTTGTGTGAGATTGCAGTCTTGTGGATATTCTTACAATACTTCTTTGCATCAGGCAACTTGTATCTGAGAGTGTTCCACTCGTGGCCTCCATTGATTCCATTCTATCATGGTTTGACACCAGCAACCCCATTTTGAATTTAACAATTTTCACAGATAAGAACTACATATTTTGTAGTTCTTTACACCATGAGAAGAAGCCAGAAGTCACTGCAGTGACTAATAAAAAACATGATTTGCTATTTGATAAATTAGTTGAATAATTATGGTTATGCTTTCAGCATGTTGAGACAGAGATTCCTACAATTAATTGTGCGATCTTTTGTATATGACTTTTTCCATCTTCGACTAAATTTACTCATCTCTAAAATCAGAAAAATTACTCTGTATGTCTACAAATTTTAGAAATTTTAGAAAATTTTTAAATCTTTTTAAGCCCCAATTCATTTTGATTAATACTGCTAGTCATTATTATCTAGGCTGCTATCTAATACTGGACATCTAAACTTCTTATGCTTTTCTACCTCTGCATATTGGTTATCAATATTTTCAGAAATCAATTCATATACAAAAATAATATTATCAAATAATATATCCCATATTTAATTTTTATATATTTAAAAAACATGTAATTATAGAAAACAGAAAGATGATCAAAATAACAATTTAAAATGTGAGATTTTACTCAATATGCTAATTTTATAAAATAATTTTTAAAACAAAAATATTTAATGTGATTTTTGAATCAGCAAAATTTCAATAGATACAGGCCATATTGCTAAAAAATTGACATTAGCTTTTTTATTTCTTTGCATTTTTCCAGAAAAGTACCTAGTCTGTTTTCTCCTCTTCAGTAATCTAAAGAGAAAACTAAAGGGGATTTTGATATTAGAAATCTTACCTTAAAATTGCTTCCATTTAACCCTCTTCACAAACTTTATTTACCACTTTAAAAAATCTCTGAAAGAACATACATCAAAACACATTTGAAACTCCGTTTTCACAAAATAAGTATTAGTCATTAGCTAAGTAATTTTTTTCTTGTGAAAAAAAAATCTCTCTTAAAGCAGACTACAAATAATGTTCTAAACACCTAGAACTCAGGCTATTGAAGAATTTTGAAATAATTGACTTTATTATATTCATATAAAACCTTCTGATACTTAACAAAAAGAAATCAAAAGTTAGAAATATATTCACATTTTATTTATTACTTTTTGGGGTCAGTGTCAATGGCCATGTACCCACTGCTTAAGTTGATGTTATCAAATAAATCAAAGAAAATTTTGGGTTGCTAAGCTGTCTTTAAAGTACTACATTAAATTAAGAAAGTTAAGATATGATCTTTTTCTTATGCATCTTTTTATATTGATAAGCCTTATTATTATATTTTACTGCACAATAATTGAGTGTAAATTGTAAGACTTTATCAAAAACTTTGATGGTATTAACTTACAAGTAAAACCTAGAGTAACCCAATGTCTAAAATAAAAATTGGCACTCTGGTTTTATCACTATCTTTAATATTCCTGATAGTTTGCAATAACTTTAATCTATGGCATTCAATGAATTACTAATTTTAACTAATGCAACTACTTCTCCATGTTATTCTTGGAGATTCTGAAATAAAATTTATTTTACATGTGAATATAAAGTTGTAAAGGCAGAGTAGATGCATTTGTAAGATAAAACTATGACAATCCCAGGTGCAGATTTTTTTTTTTTTATTTAGAAATGAAAGCAGCTAGTATCTACTTACTGTTGAAAATTCCTTTAAATTCTCATGTAAATGCAATATTATAGTTCAGTAAAATGAACAAAACATTATTCAACAGCAGTATCTCTATTTCAGTTTGTAAAAACTATTTTAACTACCCACAACTGTAATAGCCACAGTTTGAAGAGTTAATATATAATTTTCTCTGATTCTACCATAGCTTATTAGACACTGTTTATAGCGTATTGCAAGTTTGACATGGTAAGTGCACTAAAAGCATGTTGAAGCTGCTGAAAGCAATACATTGTGCCCACTAGATGTTTTATTACAGCTATAGCCAGGTTTCTTGTGGTAATCATAGTAGTCATAATAAAATGCAGAGAAAAAGAATACCACAGCTTTCATTGGCAAAATTAACACTATGGATTTAAGTAAGAAACAGTATCTTTTATTACATTGTTCCAAATATTCCCCAAACATATTACTCAGACATATGAATGGCTTTTATTTAAACTGATACACTTGATCTTTCCACATCACTTTGGCTTCTTGGCACTATAAGTGGAGGAAAACCATGCACTGTGTAATCATGAAGGGAATCTTCCTCTGAGTGTGAGTAGAAGCAGCATAACCTTGTGCGGCATTTTAATCACCCATAAGATTATTCATAAATAAAATCTCTCTTCATCAAGCTTGTGGCCAGTGGAGCCATTATACTCAGGAATAAAGTAGAAGCTACTGTGTAATTACTAAGAATAAAAGATGACTTTCTGTTTAAAAGAGAATTAGTGAATTTTTGTTTAAATTTCAGATAAGTACAAAATAAATCTGTTTTATTTTAATTTTTCATGGAATTCATTCTGTATTCTCTTCATTTTGGACAGGAATAATTTAGTCCTGCATTGTTCTAAGTTCATTCTTACTGTTAAGGCTGGCTGATGTGAAATTTCTCTAATTTGTACCCCCTTTTTAGAAATTTTAAAAATTGTTTGCTAATTTTCATATCTGAAAAGTTCCATATTGGAGTCACAATACTATCTTATCCTACTGTGAAAAGTATATAAGTTCTCAATTCATAAGTTTTCCATATACTAAATTTAAATGGATTACTAAATAGCATTATATCAGTATTTTCATTTATAAATTATTATGCTATAAATTGAAAACTATAGATTAGAAAACTCCTTTGTGTGATCCTCAGCAAAGTTTGAGATGTTATTATGTCAGAGAAACTGTTGTGTAAAAAATATTGAATTATGAGATTTATAATAAGTAAGTCATAAAATAATATAATGAAAAGAAACGTATCGTTTTCAGAAAAAAATATTTTAGGATAATAAATTGATTATCCATTTATCTAGTTATTACAATTCTGGAATTCATTAATGACCTAAAGAAATCTTTACTTTTTCTAGTCTAGATATATTTCGATGAATTAATTGCTGATGCAAGGTGTTTATTTTTCATTTAAGTGAAAAATTCAGTGTTTGTTCTTCTAGCGTGTTTTATAAAAATCACCTTCCTCCCACATCCTTTTTAATTGTTTCTAATAGAATGATTTTGCTATAGTATGCCTCTAGCCTATTTAATCTTTTTTTAATACGGTCATGGCATGACTCAGGTCAGTGGGTGACAGATCACATTATATGACTATGATTTCTTGACCACTGTGCATGATCCATAGAGCTAGTCATCAAATGACCTCTCAGAATTGGGTAAAATTTAGAGAAACAATGTTTTTAGATCAAGGATAGATTTGTTTCTTTATGTCCTTACAGTTTTCTTTTCTTTTCTCTTTTATACAGTTTCTCTTGGAAGAAGATAGAAGATGCCTAATGGGCAGGGTTGCTTAATATTAGAGATATGAGGTATCAATTTAATACCCTTATCTTAATATTACTACATTATTTCCCTGTTTCTTGTTGGAATATATTTGGTAATGTCAAAATCATGATAATTTTGTTTTTCACTATCTAAAGTGAAATAAACAGTAAAATGGAAAAACAGTATTGCCTGAATCCATTTGTATTGCTATAACAAATACCACAGGTGGCTTTTTATAAAGAAAATAAATTTAATCTCTTCTAACAGCTGGAAAGTGCAAGGATGAGGTACTGGCAAATGGTATCTGGTCAGGGACTTCTTTCCTCATCATTATATGGTGGAAAGTAGAAAAATAAGTGTCATGGTTCGTGTAAATGTCCCTAAAGGCTCTCAAGTCTTATGTGCTTACAGGCTTGTTGGTCCTTTTGGCAGGTAATGAAATCTTTCATAGGTGATGCCTAGTGTGTGTGTGTGTGTGTGGAGGTGGGGGTCCTTAGGTCATTGAGGGCATGTGCTTCAAGGTGACTGTGGAACCCTAGCCAACCCTTGTGTACTTCATCATGGTGTGCTGCTTTGCCACAAGCCTAAATTAGTGAGGCTACTCCATCATGGGTTGGATTCTAAACTATGAAACCAAAGAAAGCTTTCCTCTTAGTTTAATTATCCACACGTGTTTTCACAGTAATGCAAGGCTGACCCATGCAAGTGAGTGAGCTCCTCAAACAAGCCAGTTGTGAGGGCACGTTATCCCACTCACGAGAGGAGCCCTCCTGGGTTTAATCCCCTTAAAGGACCCATCTCTGATAATAACACAGTAGCCACATCTGAACTGGGTAGGAGGTAGATTCAAACCACAGAAGATATCGATCTAAAAATAAAACAGAACATTTGAGATAGCTCTCTCCAATATGAATTTAGTGCCATGAAAATTTCTACTATGAGATTAATTTACCATTTATCCAGAATTTATATTATTAATTCCACAGATTATATCTTCATCTTTGATGTCAAGGTTGAGACCTTTATCTTGAAATCTCAGGCCTGCTGGATTAATTTGCATGAATGGTTGACTGTTGCTTCTAAATCAATGTTTTACTCTAAATCCCATACTTTCTATACATTTCTGAATTTTCCTCATAAAGTTGACAAATGTAGGTACAAAGGGAAGCAGCTTGGGTTCTGAACTCAATTACACTGATGAAAATCCCACTTTCCATGATGTCATACTGTTCTTGCGCTTTAATGTCCTCATGTCTTTATATTTCAGTGTGCTTATGATGACCCAATGCAATTCTCTAAATAAATAACGGCATTAGGGATCACAGATTATTACATGTTGGCTGTATTACTTAAGAAAATATATAGAATTTAAATGGTAATGCCACTGTTTAAAAATATTGGATTTTTATTGTGTTCATGATCCTTTTATAACAACAGAATTATAACAAAAAGAAACCTGAGCAGGGGTGATCCTGTCAATCATGCTCTAATATGTTATGGAGATAACTGTCAGGACTATTTTAGAAAATTCTATAGACATTGTTTATGGATATGTTTTCTGTAAAATTTATTGCAGATAATGTTGCTTCTTTTTTTAAATAAAATTTTAACTGCAATATATCTATTATTTAGAAGCTTTTAAAAATCCATAGTAAATTTGTTAGTTATTTATATATAAAATGTGCTTAACACATATCAACATTAGCATTAGATTGCCACTACAATTTCAGAGAATGTCTGAGTGCTGTCTTCAACAAACTAGTTTTCCTTTCATTTCCCTCTATCATTTGGCATATAGATAAAGTTTTTGTAAATGCCTAAATGACATTCACTTAAGCCATTATTTTAAGTTTAAAGCTATTTACTATTTTTTATTGGTTCTTTTTAATTATATATGACAGTAGAACCCATTTTGATATAATTATACAGCAGGGAATATATCTTCTTTTTCACAGTGTAGATTCCCACAATTCATATAATTTTACAAATACATAGGGTAATACTGTCTCAGTCTACTATCTTTCCTTCCCTACCCGCTCCTGTCCCATTTTCCTCTACACCATACATACTTCTTCCATTCTTCTCTTGTCCTCCCCTGCCACTCCCACACCCCCGTTATGTATCACCATCTACTTATCAGAGAAAACATTTTTCCTTTGGTGTTTTGGACTTGGCTTATTTCACTTACCATGATATTCTCCAACTCCGCCCATTTACCAGCAAATGCTGTAATTTTATTCTTCTTTATGGCTGAGCAATATTCCATTGTGTATATATACCCCAGTTTCTTTATCCATTCATCTACTGAAGAGCATCTAGGTTGGTTCCACAATCTAGCTATTGTGAATTGAGCAGCTATGAACATAGATGTGGCTGCATCACTGTACTTTGCTGATTTTAAGTCCTTTGGGTATAGGCCAAGGAATAGGATAGCTGGATCAAATGGTGGGTCCATTCCAAGTTTTTTGAGGAATCTCCATATTGCTTTCCAGAGTGAATGCACCAATTTGCAACTCCCCCAGCAATGTATGAGTGTGCCTTTTTCCCCACATGCATGCCAACACTTATTATTGCTTGTGTTCCTGATAATAGCCATTCTAATAGGAGTTAGATAAAACCTTAGGGTGATTTTAATTTGCATTTTCCTAATTACTAGAGATGATGAGTACTTTTTCAGGTATTTGTTGATCACCTGTATATCATCTTCTGTGAAGTGTCTGCCCAGTTCCTTAGTCCATTTATTGATTGGGTTCTTTGTACTTTTTTTTAATTTTTAAGTTCTTTATAAATTTTGGAGATCAGTGCTCTCTGAAGTGTGTGTGTAAAAGATTTTTTTCCCATTCTGTAAGTTCTCTTTTTACATTATTGTTTCTTTTGCTGAGAAAAAGCTTTTTAGTTTGAATCTGTCCCATTTATTGATCCTTCCGTTTATTTATTACACTCTGGGGGTCATGTTAAGAAATTCTGGTCCTAAGCCAACATGATGAAGATTTGGACCTACTTTTTCTTCTATTAGGTGCAGGGTCTCTGGTCTAATTCCTAGGTATTTGATCCATTTTGAGTTGAATTTTGTGCAGGGTGAAAGATAGGGTTTTAATTTCATTTTACTGCATATGGATTTACAGTTTTGCCAGCACCATTTGTTGAAGAGGCTATCTTTTCTCCATTGTATGTTTTTGGCACCTTTATTTAGTATGAGATAACTGTACTTATGTGGGTTTGTCTGTTTCTTCTATTCTGTACCATTGGTTTACCTGTCTATTTTGGTGCCAATACAATGTCATTTTTGTTATTATTGCTGTAGAGTCGAGTTTAAAGTCTGGTATTGTGATACCCCCTGCATCATTTTTCCTGCCCAGGATTGCTTTGGCTCTTCTGGGTCTTTTGTTTTTCCAGATGAATTTCATGATTGCTTTCTCTATTTCTACAAGGAACACCATTGCGATTTTTATTGTATAGCACCTTTGGACGTATGGCTATTTTGATTATATTAGTTTTGCCTATCCAAGAACATGGGAGATCTTTCCATCTTTTAAGATCTTCCTCAATTTCTTTCTTTAACATTCTGTAGTTTTCATTGTAGAGGTCTTTCACCTCTTTTGTTAGATTGATTCCCATGTATTTTTTTTTTTTTTTGAGGCTATTGTGAATGGAGTTGTTTTCCTCATTTCACTTTGAGATAATTCATAGTTTATGTACATAAATGCATTTACTATTTGCTATTATACTATTTACTATTATATGAATTGTCAGCAGTATTAGATTTAACTTAGCCTGTTTTATAAATTTGAATGTTAAGGTATAAATTATAGCAGAAATTTTGAACTTGAGAGCCAGTCACAAAGCAAATATCAAAATCATAGATTTATCTTAGAAAATAAAAGCAATAAATAATGTGAAATGTATACTGTTGGAATGGAATGTTTTGGAAGTCAAAAGTTCTTTTCCTTTTACTGTTATAGTCTTGACTATATTCTTGACATGTTGAGTACATACATATCAATTCAACTTCTCACTATTAGTGTTTTTTATATATGTCTTCTATGATTTGGAATATGATAATTTATGTATCTATTAATAATTTACATCTAAATCTGTATCTATATTGAGATTTTATTTTTTTATTCATTTATTTTTCATCGTCAGTGTTAACATGCTTGTTACAGACAATTTGGAAAGAATATAAGATATGAAATGATGTACAGATACTCATTTTTATAAGTTGTTGGTAATATAGTAATTCCAACTTAAAAGTATATCCTATCAAAAAGTCTTTAGCCTACAGACAATTAAGAAAATCAATTATTAGAAAAGGCAATTTGGGCAATTCTGAGATTTAATTTATAAACTGGGAAAGGTACAATTTTGAATTGGAAGTATAAAGCATAATAATAGAAACAATGAGGGTTTCTACTTGGATGCCTCAAATGTAATAATTTTTATTAAGATTGTTATTGTCTGGCTGTCAGAGAAGAAACTGGATATGCTTTAGAGTTTTGGTTCTGAAATGACTACAACTTCCTATCTTCCCAACTTTTAGTAACACACTAAGATGTTCAGTTAACAATACAATTGTGAGACTCAAACTTTTACTATCACCAAGAGACTGAACTCTGTGGCCACACCGTTTTTTGTTTTTCTCCAACTATGATAGTCTCACAAAAGTATTCTACCCCCAAAATTAAATAAACTGAATATGATCTATTGATTCAATTTTAAATTCACAGAAATTAAATAACTATCAGACTCTGTTTAAAAGAAATGTACTATTTCAGTGCATTGAGAGAACTCCCAAGCTTCAAACATTAAAATTCATTATAACAAAATCAAATTAGTCATGAATAAGTCAGTAGTTTACCTCTCATTTTTGAAAATTTGCTATAAACTGGTATGAAGTAGAAAATCTATTTTGATATCACTATCATGTGATCATAATTTGAAATTTAAAGATAAAGGAAGAGTAATCTAGTGGTCTTCAGTGAATTCTCCAAATTATCACAGCTGATTAATAAAGCCTCTTGAATAAAAAGTTACATTACTTTTTTAAAATTTATTTTTATTTTCCAGTTTTTTTCTACGTAAAACATTGATTTTTATATTCAAAGGAGCACTGATTTGAGAAGAGGATAGTGCTTAGGTAGCTACATGCAGATTTTATGTAGAGAGAATGTAACCAGGAAACATTAGTGATAATGATTGGAAGCCACCAGACACATTTATTTCATGTACATTTCCTATTGACACTTTGACTCTATATACTATTTGTCAGTAATATCATTTTGCCCAGAAGCACGTTCCACTTTTGGCTTTCTGTTAATGACCAGCATGTGTTATTTAGCAGAAAATTGCTTTGATTTTTTTCCCAGAAAATAAATAACAACTACTTTATGAATGTTCAATACCAGTATGATTGGCTTACAAAGTCTCAAAATGAGGGTCCATATAGTATGTTGTAATTATAATTTCCTGAAAAAAATGAAATGAGTTTCAGCATTTTGTGGGCCAAGACAATTAATATCTGTTCAATTTTTTTCTTGCCTCAATATGTGATTAAAGCTACATTTACTTTCTTTCAGTTGGTCACATTTCTGAGTCAAATGCAAATCTTTCTAATGAATAATGCATCAACTTAAATTAGTCATATTTTAAGAAATCATTTCAGAAATGCAAAGTAAACATTGCCTTAAACAAATTCACAATCTTGGAATTCTTTTATATTGGTTCATTTTAGTTACAAATGACATTAGGATTTATTTTTATGACAAGAAGAATGAGAAGTTATAATCTATTTATGTATGAGTGTCAAAATGCATTCTACTCTCAATTATAATAATTAGAACAAATAAAAAATAAAAGTATGGAATATAATTTGTTTTAATTCGTTCCCCAGATCCACTGTTGTACATTCATACACATAGAAAGGAAATTTAAGTCAGATTCCCTCCACTGTCTTTCCCTATCCTTTCTGTCTTCCTTCATTCCACATTGTGTATTCTACTGAGCTTCTATTTCTTCTTCTTCTTCTTTAATCTCTTCCCACCATCTTATTTTGGATTAGCTTCAGTATATCAGAAAAAATATTGACGCTTGACTTTCAGGGACTGATTAAAATTTAAACAGAGTTCTTACCCAAAATTTCACCTTAATGTACTTTAGGAAATTGTATTTCTTAACAAGAGGGTTGAGTTTGAACTGGTTAATGCATGTGTTTTAGTTACTTTATGTTCACCTAACCTAATGTTTGATAAATTAAAATTTCCACATTTTAAAAACCTTGGCAAGGGTGAATAGTTTCTGCTAATACATTTAGCTTGTCTTTATTTTTGACTTCAAGAAAATTGTAGGTTAATATTTCATTTCTTAGTAAATATAAACAAAATTTAGCTTTGGTTTAAAACCAAGCTTTTAATATTGCACAATTGAAAAAGCAGTGTTTTTTTAATTTTTATTTTCTATTATCTTTGTGACAAAAATGTAGCTTTGCCATTTGAGGGAATCTGTTGTATTAAGGAGGAAATTAAAATGACTAAATATGTCAATGGACTAGACTATTTTTGTATTTTCTACATATAAACTTAGAAAATAGCACCACCTCTTTTTTTCCAGATATACCATAATTATATAAAGCAACCAGCTAAAGCTGTTAAACTTTTCCAAGCTCTTCTATAGAACTAGGCAAATGTATTTAGTATGAAAATGTCAGATTTTGAGACACCATCTTGCTTGATTATATGCATTCTACACACAAACATTTTAGATCAAATGCATTACTATTTTCTATTGTACAGGGAATCTATAAATTATAAACATATTGGTAAGAGGGATCAGCAGCAAGTACATTACACATTCATTAACTTACTGAAGAAATGATTTATATGGATATGAAGTGGGTGATGTAATAGAGAGATTAAAGCTAGGTTTCAAAGGACTGTAAGACAATTATATAAGATTCCAAGTTATTTTGATGGAATTAGATGCCCCTCTAGGAATTCTCTTCAGAATAGAAGGACCATATGGTCCTTTACTTAGATGAAGCATAAAATATAAAAGAGGTGAAAATATGTTTTAATACATATGATATCAGTGACCATATTTTTCTTATTCTCTGGAGGAATCATCTGAATTAACTATGAATTATTTGAATGATTATCTTTGCAATACTACACTATCTTGCTGAAGCAGTGAGAAGGCACTCTTCTTGAAATTTTTTAACTTCTGGGTCCATTAGTGAAATAGCAGGAGAATTCAGCTGTTAGGGTCAAGGAGATGACAGAAAACATGCCAAGGGAAACTTACAAGTCAGCATTAATATTATTTGAGTTTTAACAGGAAATGGAACTGGGGAACTTATTTGACTGTCTTTGCCAGGTTAAATATTACTTGAAACCTATAGCTGGAGTTACTGTTATAATAAATAAGCTAATAAAAAATAAATAAAGCCAGAGAAAGAGACAGAGAACAAATAAGGCCAAGGGAATATGTTGCTTTTCCTCCCTCTCCAACAGTTTAGTCTCCTGAAACCTACATTTCCTGGTATTACAAAATGAATTATACAGTGTGGAAGAAAAAAGTTCCATCCCTGAAGCATTATGGCAAACCTGAAACAATTTTAAGTCTGACATTTCCTGCAGCTGAATCTGATGAGAAACAGATCAAAGTCAAGGTGAATGCTTTCCCTCACTTCCCCCTGAGAAGAGAGGCAGAGTTAGATTATGTAGCAATTGGTACAATAACTTGCTAGGAGCAACAGTACAAAAAGATCATCTGAGACAATCCAAGTTTATCAAGAAAAGTATAAAAGTATTTTTTTTAAGTTTAGTTTTGTCATAGGACAATTTTGGTTTTCTCTATTGAATAAATTAGATGGCACTAGGTAATTGCATTGCTTGTATCTAGTAGGCCCTCTGTATTCACGGGTTCCATATTCACGGATTCAACCAACCCCAGATTGAAAATATTTAGGAAAAAATTCATGTCTGTATTCAACATATATAGATTTATATTTCTTTCTCATTATTCCCTAAACAATGTATTATAACAGCTATTTACACAGTATTTACATTATAGTTGGTACCATAAGTAATCTACAGGCAATTTAAACTACGTGAAAGGTGCACAGAGTTTATGTAAATATTACACTTTCTTGCTTGGAATTTGAACATCTGTGGATTTTGATATCCACATAGGGGTCCTGCAGCCAATCCCCCACCACTTCATAGTGACAACTATATTAAAATTAAAGAAGTTTCCATTATATATTACATGTTGTTTTCTGTCATGGAAAAGTAATATTTTAGTAGTTGGATGTAGATTTCCCTTGATAAAAATGTTGTGGATTTATAGGGATAAAAGAGTGGCATAAGGAAATTAATGATTATCAGATGTGATGATTTTTAAAATTAATTTTCGCACATAAAACTCTTGGTAAATGGTAGACTAGATGTTCTTAAATTACAACTAGCATTAGCCTAAATTGGAGGAGCTTAAATAACAATTTCAGGGTCTTACATTCTGAGATGTTCATTTATGAGTTCTGATGTAAGTCTGAAGTTTAATTTCACCTGGGAGGGGATTTCTGATGCAGATGTTCAACGCACCCTTTTGAGGAAACACTCTGATAAACGACAATCCTGTGATAATGAAAGGAATACCAGTAGACGCAGGTGAAGAAATACCTCCGCATGCAGGGCAATGATTGATGTCTCTCTGCCTTCTGAAATGACCTTTCAGAAGTGCTCTTCCTCCATCAACATTCCTCACTTTACCCATCTTCTCATGAAAGCACCAGAAAATGTGATTCTTTTTAATGAAAGAAAAGCTCGAGGTATTTTATAAGATTCAAATCACAAATAATTTTAACCAGCAAATTTCCCTTTTTTTTCCTCTCAAGTGTATGAAGGACTAATAAATAGACAAATTTGGAAAGATATATGTCAATTGCTTTAAAAATATTCTAATAGTTACAATTAGTAACTATTCAGTATCCACAATTTTTTTTTAACTTTGCAAGACTGATTCTGTAAAACAGAACTTGAAAAATTCATTTTAGTGCAAAAGAAATGAATTACCCAAGTCATTGGTGGTTTGGATTTGCTGCTGCAGTCTTGGGGAAATCTAGTGAAGTTTTGTCCCCAAATAATTGTTAGAGCCAGGGAAAACAGGCTTTTCAAACTGCTATTGGTTATTTCAGTGTCATTTTGTAATCACGTGTTGGTTTTTGAAAATGAATTGAATTTACAGGTGTTATTTTTACCACTTTTCCCAAGATACCAAACCATATATAAGGCCCAATATCTCAGTGCCTTTGATAAAATTTCCCACACTATTGATAAAATTTCCCACACTAAACTTCATATTTTGGTTAACTGCAAGATTGAAAATAATGTAATTACCTCATTAGTTTAAAATATTCATGGTTTACATGTCTGTCTTAGGTGATTCTTTAGTTTATGATTGCATTTTTAAAGATATAAATATTCAGCTGAAAGTAAACAGATACACAAATTCAGGTATTCATACCAGGTTTACTAATAGATGTGGCTATTTTTCTCTCTCATGACTTAAAAAATCATGGATTTATTACAACCTTGACTTTCTCAAATACATAAATATTTGTTGTGGTGATGCATTTTTTTAGTTAAATAATAGTATTCATACTATTTGAGGTGATAGAAACCCAGGAATGAATCACTTTAAGGTTACCAAGGTATGCATCTAATATACATAGAAAACAGGGATAATTTAAAGTGACTATTTGAAATACATGCACTCAAAAAGTAAGATGAATTATCTACTAATAGAGTTAAGCACAAAGTCTTTTCCCAAATTGAAAAATCCCATTGTCAACAAAATGTTCTTAAATATTGATTCAGTTTCTGCATGCCCTTAAGCAAAATCAGTAAAATGAGATTCCTAGTTTTTTTGTTTTTTGTTTTTTTTTCTTGGGCTTAATGCAATGTCTTGGCAGTCTATGGTCAACTTGCTGATATTGTACTTTCTGTGTGTGGGTGATAACAGAAATTCCAATATTATCTTTACTACACCAGGACATGTTTGTGGGCAAAGGAATCAGAAAACACATGAAATTAAATGAACATTTTCACAAAGTTTTAGAACTAAATACATAATTTTTACTGTTTTATACATTTCCAAACATAGGTATACTTTGTGCACTAATGGATTAACAATGCCCATACAATTAAAATGTATCTGCCTCCACTTCAATCCCATGGTCCCCATTACCATAAATCAGACATTATTATATTAAAAAGTTTAGTGGATGTAGATGTAATCTTCTCACAGTTGGTTAAATATTGGAGAGGCTTATAAAAACTTTTAAATGTCAGGCTATTTGATACTAGCCTGCATATAGTAATTATAAGAATAAGATGTTATTTAATGTTTTGAAGAGTTTAGAAGAGTCTCAATAACTTTTTTTAAAAAAAAAGTTTTGTATGATATTCTATTAGGTACATCTGCCTTGATTTCTATGAAGTCTGAGAAGCTGTGTCGTGGATTATAAGTGTGTGGTAATGTGGTCCCACCATTCCTGAGGGCTAGTGCTGTAATATTTGTATGCCAGGAATGACAGTGGAAAATGTTTTCATTGAACTGAGTGTCCTGATTTCAATGGCATTCTAATGTAAGAGGAGATAAGAGTTATCACTTACTTGTCAGAAACAGATGGATGTGACTCCTGTATTAGGAAGCAGATCACAGTTAAAACTGCAATAGTGGCACCTACAGAGATATTTAACATTGCCTGATTGATCATAAGAAATCCAGGGATACAATAATAACAATAATCATAATAATCTATGGTAAACAGCATCATCAATGACAATAACTAAAGCTGCTTGGTTTGTAAAGCAAAACATTTCTAGCTCTGGTGAAGTCTGACTTGAATTAGTAATAAAAATTCACAACTCAATTCCCAGATTAGAAGGTTATTAAAAAATAAATTAATAAATAAACTTTGAAGAGGGAGTTGAGTACCCTTGAGGAACAAGCCTATATTGCCTTCCCACACCCAAACTGTAATATATATTTTCCTCCAAACTTTTCCCAATGTGGTCTTTTTCTAATTACTACACCAGAGAGGAAGAATTTGGTATAAATAATGGCAATTTGGTATAAATAATGGCAATAAGAATAGATGGATAATAGTTACTGTAGACATAGAATATAGGCTGTTTTAAGCGGCTTTGTTGCTACTGTGTCCAAAATATGTAAAAAGAATAATTTTAGAGAAGGAAAAGTTTATTTGGGGTTCACAGTTCAGAGGTTTCAGTTCACAGACTCCAGCTCCATTGTTCTGTGCCCAAGTGAGGCAGGACATTATGACAGATAGGCACGGTGGTGGAAAGCAGCTCCAGATATCACACCAGGAAGCCGCAAGACTTTCCTCTCACTAAGGATAAAATATATACCCCAGAAATATGCCCCAATGACCCACATCCTTCATCCAAGCCCAACTGCCTACAGTTGCCACCCAGTTAATGATTATTGGAATAAAGGTCTCTTAACCCAATCATTTCACTTCTAAGCTTTCCTCCATTATCTCACACAAGAACTTTTGGGAGACACCTCATATCTAAACTATAACATAGGCTTTTGAAATTGAGGTTATTAAGGGAGTTTTGGATCCTGCTGAGTACAGTGAGTCACCAAACTCAAATGTTTATTTTCTCAATCCACAATATACAGAATGTAAAACACATGTTATACGACAATCAGAAGCCTCCTGCTGGTATTCTAACTAATGAAACGAGGGATCTTACAGAAGAAAGACTAAGTCAAAGCTATTAGAAATAGTTGTGTTGACCAAATAGCATCTTAAAAGCAATGTTACATACCTAAAGGATTTATAGAGATATTGCTACCATAAAGTTACACGATCTGGAACATGAAAGATGGTAGGTGGATGATTTCTAACACATATCATACACTGATTTTACTCACCTTTTGGCCTCTGGGATATTCATAATGACTTTGAAAAATGACTGCACTTTATAAATTGACATAGACAGTGACTTTAATTTCAGATTGTGTTTCAAATCTTGGTTTGATATTAGACAAAATCAGAGAATCTTCCCTGTCAATAAAGAATGTCAAAACACACACAAATAAAATGCAACTCCACATGTACACACACACACATATAAGCATTTTTATATGTGTATTATACATGTATATCTGTGTGATTTTATGTACATATGTGTATTAAAATACATACATTTGATTTTTCCTGATTCTTTACTAATGTCTCATTTTAGAGTGATTTGAAGGTGGTAGAAAACAAAATTTTCTCAGTTAATAGAAATTCTATTCTTCATTGTTCTTCTTTATTGGAAAGAAAGACAAATATAGATCTTATCACTCATGAACAGTGGCTAATGCCATGAATCAAAAAGCATGAACATGAAAGAAATACAGCTGGTTAATTGGTAATAATGGCTAATGGAAAATATTTATGCTTCCTATTTGAATGTTCATGAAAGAGTAGCCCCCCCAAATTGATTTTTACCAGGTATAAGAGATGATTTATTCTGTTTATGTTATCTTCTCTCTACATCATCCTGAATCCTTAACCATGGTTCATCCACACAGTGCTCATGGAGTTAGAGGAGGAGCTAACGCATGTCTCTACAACAAGGATCTATGTTTATTTATGAGAAATTCACCTATTCTCATCTTCTCAGTGCAAAACCTGCCTGCATCAGAGACAAGTTCAAGCAAGAAGGTTACTATACTGGTTGAGGTGACTAATTCTGACCCCCAATAGGGGCTAAATGGGTGATTTTGTGGGAGCCTCTTTGTAGTCCTATGTACTCTGATATAACTTGGTGGAAAATCACGTCAAAGAGCACAGAAAGAACTGTTAATGTCTTAGACACTCTGGAAAGAGGACTTAGGTTATAGCAACAAGCAAGTCACCAGGAACAACAGAAATGCTTGTCTAAGGTCAGGTAGATATCAGTTAGAAAGTAGAAGATGGAATCTACAAATATGACTGAAGACCATGTGGTCTTATGCAGAAATGAAAATCATTTTGCATATTAATATGTATGTATTAAAATATTTCCTCCCTATATCACTTTTCCAATTTTCTTATTATCTTAGGAAATATGCAAATGTGTTAATAGTAATTTATCTTGTATAACTGTATAACTGTATTAAGATACCATTATCTTGTTAACCATATTGTTACAAGAAATAAATGATAAAATGTGACTCAGACAATGGATGAGGTGATACATGAGCAGAGGTGTGCTAGTAAGTTTTTCATTATCAGTCTTGTATTTAAAAAAATGAATGCATTTTGTGCATTTTCTAGTTTCAGTGGTGTCAGTTCTCTTATTTAAGATTGCTAATATTCACCAAATGCAAACTTAGGACAAGATGAGCAAAATTAATTTTCTTGAGTCAGTGTAAGGTGGCTCCAATACAACTCTGCAAAGATAGCCAAGATAGTGTCTCTCTGACTATATACTCCTTTTCTAATGTGACTTTTGTATTCCTCTCACTGAGGACTGGACTCTAAGATCCCTTTATCTGAGGGTTCATGACCAGAGCAGAAGTGATGCTATACTTGGTTATAAAAGCCAGTTAATCTCCTTCCGGGATTTCTTTCATTTCTTGCTGGAAAAATGTATGAACTTTACTGTGAAGGAGCTCAGACAGCCACACAGGGACGTTTCATGTAATCATCCCATTTGTGTCCCCAGCTGAGAGGGTAGGTGGATGATAGCTAGGACCACACAACAGTCATGTGAGGGTGTGAGGCTTCAGATGATGTTATCTCTCAGTCAGAGATTGAGTTAAGTAAAATAAAACTGTATAAAACTAAATTAAAAAGGATTATATCTTAATGGAAAAATAAAATACACTTCAAACATACCAATAAACACTGTCCTAATGCCAAAATTTGCACAGTAATCACTCCTATATCCTAGAGATTGTTGGCCTTTATGAGACATGTAGCACATATGGGGCCCACAGGTGGCCAACGGTATGAAGTCTAGATTTGAGTATGGTGGAATGTTTTTTCAACAGCTTTTTACAACTACACCTACTCTTTCCCGTGTTCACTTGTGCTGTACCACCAAGTAGGCACAATATGTGCTTCTTGCACCAATGATTTGTCGTTGTTTGGATGATCATTACAGCAAGTATGGATATGAGTGCCTGAGTTTCAGAGTGAAGATAACCAATTTCAGTGTGAAAGCAACCTGTCCTAGGGAAACATATTCCTCAGGTCTCTTGTATTTCTTTACGTCTTGCAATGCAAGGCACTGAATGCCTCTTGTGGGATATCTTGTCAAAGATGTGTGTATGTCAAACTGCCCTGAGAAGTGGAAATGTTTCCCTCCAACACAAAGTCATGTTTGCTTACATGTATTGTAAAATGTTTAGCTTATGAAATTTCATGAGAACCCATTAGATGTGTAGTCATATACAATTCTTTCCATGTCACTGTTGTAGAAGCTGGGTCCAGGAGACCTGATGGAAATAATCAGGTGTAATAATTCTGCCTGCTGTTCTGTGAAACCTGTAGTCCTCTTCTCCAATTCTGGAAACATCTTGTCCTCTTTATGGTCAACAAAACTGTGACAATCTGATTTTTTCCTTAAAAATAGAATGAAATCTCAAATCCTTCACTTTTTTGACAATTTGTTGTCTATGATGAGGAGAAAATTTGGACAAGTATAATGAACTTAAATGTCTTTCTTCATTGGACTTCATGTGACAGTTTTTAAAAATGTCTTAGAAATTTGAATTGTAGGAATTCATTGCACTGTCTTTTCAAATGCTGACAGAGCACATAACTCAGAGTTCTATTTTGTCTTAATTTTATCATTCTTGAAAATATCTACTAAAACATCATTCTACTCATTTTTTGGTAAATAGCAGTGAAATTAAAATAAAAAATAACCTCATTTTATAACATTTTATTGTCTGGGAGAAGACAATTGTTTTCTCTCATTCTAATTCAATTTTCATCAAGATTATTTTTGTTTCTTTTGGATTTTAATTATGCTTCCAATCTACTCCATTTTATTTAAAATTTACTTTACATCAATGTTTGCATGCCATTTCAACTGCACATTTTACAACATCTGTTTCAATTATGCTCTCTCATATTACCATATCTGCTACAGCTGTTTCTATCACGGACTGCCTGATACCACAAGTTAGCTTTGCTTGATTTTTCAATTTGTTTTCTTGTTTTAGGAGGAACTACTTCTTAAAAACTATTTAGATTAAGGCAATCATTTTCTTATTATTTTCTTTGTGTCTCTGTAGAGAAGTTTATTATTTGCTTCCAAGGAAGTAAGCAATTTGACACAAGTCTACGAGGAAACACTCTGACTAGAGCCACAGGAAAAAGATGCCCCGTGTGGGGCTGTGAACAGTGTGCATCTGGCCACTTGTCCTCTCTCTTTCAATGCCTGTACCGGCAGAAATCAGCCAGTGTAGTAACTCAAACAGGAAGCAGAAGAACCTAAGGTGGTGTGCTTCCTCAGACCTTGTCCAGTTCAGTCTATTAAAACTTGTTAAAATATACAATTTTTAAGGCATACATTAGAATCAGATAAACATAGATGTTGTTATTTCATGCCACATTTTTTTTACCATGAATAATTTTTTCCATTTGGGTCTAAAGAAGAAACAAATAAATCAATAAGCACCATCTATATATTTGAATGCTGATATTATTATACATATTATGTCATCATTTATATCACAGTATTTATATGTGCTATATATGATATCATTATTTAAAGCATATAGAATAAAAAAATCTTGAATTAAATAAACATTCATCAATTCTTTCATATTTGGAACTTTCTATTAGAAACACCCACAATGAGATTGTTCATGATACTTAAATAATGCTCTTTGCTAGAGTAATGAACCTGAAATTAATTTCATAAGTACTACAGCCTATGCTCTTCACTGTAATAAGGCAACATTATGGATTCCATTTTGTGAAAAAAAGAAGGCAAATTGGGAAAGTGTTAGATTACTTATTTATCCCACGTCACCAAAGTGCTAGGTGATGGAAGTGAAAGAACCCTGGTTTTTGATTAAAATTTGAGTTTCCTTCACTTTTATGTGGAAGTATTGGAAATGTCACTTACCTAAACATTTATACTAACTCATTAGAATTATAACATTTATTTCTGATAGCAATTCAATCAAGAACTACATAACCACCAATGGTTACATTTTGACTTGCAGGTATTCATTAATTTTTTTTATGCAGACAAAAAACAGAAGTTTGGATCAATGATTTCCTACATTCCTTCTAATACTAACAATTTGTAGTTTCATATTATTTCAAATAACTCAAGTTGTTCTAAATATTACCAGATAAATCATATGCTAACATTATATTAGACATATTTTTCAGACATAGGTGTCTGTGGATTTTAATATATTGTGTTAAGTACAAATTCTTGTTTATGTGAATAAGTTTTTGTTATTATCCAAACTTGTACAGAAGTAAGTAATTTTAAAATTTTTATATTTTGTCATAATCTGTATTGTTTATTTGTAAGTCAATCTAGGTAGTCTTGATCCTTCAAATAATGAACATTTTTTGTCTACCAAGATACTTGAGAGTTTTGATGGGGTTGATGTTACACACAGTAACTCTTCTAGTTTCCTATTGTCATTTTCTCTCATTCTTAAGCATTCTCAGCATTTTCTTTGCCATTGTAATGGTAATGTTGTTAATAAAAACTGAATGGATAGAAACCTTAAGAAAAGTTTTAATTATTGTGTTATCAATGGTGGGAATAAGGATGAAAATGTACTCTCCAAATCATTTGTAGTTGGTCAGTTAACAAAAGTAAGGAAAATTACATTTGATACCTATAGCTACTATCCATCCTAAAAATTAGTCGTGTTAGGACTGGGGCAATTGGTTCCTTTCGATAGTTTATAATTCCCATAGAAATATTTTTAAGGCTTATATTCATGAAATATACAATGAAAAATTCCTTTTATAAAATTGAGAAATGGGAATGAAGCAAATTTATCATACTAAGTTATTGAAATGATACTTGAAAATTTTTACATGAATAGCTACACTAATTGCTAGGGCCAATCCTTACTCACATAGCTATTTATCAAAGGATGAAATGATAAATATAAGCTATGGTTTATAAAATTCTTTTGAAAATATTAAAATAAATGATTTATATTGTGAACAGATGACTAAAGATGAGAGTACTGTATTATGTATTCAGAGATTTTTTTCTTTATAAACTGGAGAGGATTCTAGTGAATTAAATGTGCACAGTAACTTTAAATGAATTATTGGAATGATTAAGTTTTGGGAGGCATTTAAAGTATGAAAATCCTGAGAAACCATCATAATAGATTGCATTAGGGACTGTAAGAATAAGTTTTAATGTGTAATTCACAACATTATAAAATATATTTTTGTGATATTATAAATCTATAGCAGGAAAATGATAAATGCTAATAAAGATCAGAACATCTTATTTTTCTCCTCATTGTATGAGCTCTGTACATCTACAGTTGCTAATGCTCTCAGCATGGAGGCTATTAGTGACTTTAATCTTTTTGAGTTCCTAATACTGTGAATAATACCCATCTAAGGCTACTTAGAAAACAATATTTTCATAGAAAAAATTACTGCCCTTATATCTGATAATTTTTTATTTTGCTTTGAACAACAAAATACTGACATTCAGTGCTCATACAAATTTTAATAATAAGACAATTCATAAGATTATAATTCATGTAATATGATGGAAAGAAATAATTGTATTGGAAAAAATGAAGTCCAATATTCATAAAATATTCATTAAAGTATTCTTACAAATCCTTACTATTGTGAACTTTATTTGGGGACAAGTTATTTGGATAATTTCTTTAATTTGTTATAGAAATATTCATCTTTGCTTCTCTTCAACATAACTTTAGATATAGAATAATGAGAATGTTTCTTTTTCTTCCATTTATTAAAGTAGTGGTTAGTGAACTTTTCCTGTAAATGGCTACTTAGTACAAACATTGTGTTATCTGGGCAACACCATCTCTGTAGGAATTACTCAACACTAAACAGTACAGCCCAAAGTTTTCCAAATGACAGCATGCGTGCATTATAATAAATGATCTTTTACAGAAGGAGGGTGTCTGCTCAGAATTGCCCACCAACAGTCATATGCTAATCCATGTAAAATATGATATTAAAAATGAAAGACCTCAAGCATACCTAAAGCCTGAATATCCCTAAAAGCAGGGATATACAATCTCTGGAAAATTCTCAAAGACTCTTCTTCAATTAAGATATTTTAGGAGAAATACCCAGGAAATTGTTGAGGATGGTACATGTTTGGACACTGCTAAAAGGAAGACATGGTTTTCCAGAAAGGGTGAAGAGAGTCCAGGAAGTTATCACCAACGTTCTGTGTGTATTATAAAGGAAGTTTCTTGGATTTTGATGGGTTTGTCCTATGTTTTAGCAACAGAAGATTTGGTTTGTGTCCCTAATAAAACACCTTCTGCATAACTGACTGAAACAGTTGAATGGTAGCTGAAGTTCTTTAGTTCATAATTTTGAAAGAATGATGTGTCTATACAATGGAGCCTCAGAGTGTCTTTGGAGAGAGGATAATGCTCCATTGTTCCCTCTCTCTATATCTTCTCTTATAAAGATTGTAAAATGAGTGATATTTTAGGGAAGAAATAAGTTTTGATTCCATGACCACACAATGACTTACTATCAATGTTTACAAAATTTATCACCATTTGTTTTGTATTTCAAAGTACATTATACACAAAATATGAGAAAATAGTGGATAATGTAAATAAGTAGTCAGTTGAAGTTGTAATCAAGCCAGGCACAGTGGCTCACACCTATAATCCCAGTGGCTCAGGAGGCTGAGTCAAAACAATCGCAAGTTCAAAGTCAACCTCAGCAATTTAACAAGGCCCTAGGCAACTTAGAGAGATCCTGTGTGGAAACAAAATTAATATTACTGATTACCCACTGGGCTTCAAATTTGTGAACCTCACAAATTACTAAGAGTATAAATATAGTTTTAGCCAGTATATTTTCCTAATGAAAACACAGAAAATAGACATGATATCACACAGACAAACCCCAAGCTTGACAATCCCTAAGTTTTGTGTTACATTGACTGAGAACAACCAAAAAAAAAAAAAAAAAGAAGAAAGAAAGAAAAGAAACTAGAAAGTGTAAGAGGAGGCAGTTAAGGAATTAGATATTACCCATGAAGTACCTTATACTCTTAGTCCTGTGGTTCACAATGATGTCATCTGAATATGGAATACCAGAACACAAAAGGATTTAAATTCCAGGATAGCATCAGGCCTTCTTTGATCCTTCTTTGATCCATTTAGCTAGAGGGAGTAAATAGGCTTTGATAAATCCATGGATCTATGTGCTGCAATATTGATTTATCCTTTCAGCAACCACTTATTTTATTTCAAGTGACCCATCTTCTTCTTCTTTTTCTCTTTCTTCAATTCCAAATCACTGTATGCTATAAATTCACTCTGACACTTGGTCCCTTTTCATTGATTCTTTTTCTACTTTTTCACTGTCCAAAAGAGGATTCCAGAAAATTCTTTTGTCCCTTGGGAGGGAGATAGAGTGAATGGGGAAAGGAACAAAAAAATATATGTAGAAATATTTTCTTCTCCTAAAATATTAAGGGATTATTCAACATTACATCCTTTCCAAATTTGGAAAGATATCTAGTACTCTGATTTCAAACTGTGAGTAGGGAAGAAGAAATTCATAGCAGGGAAAAGAAACACAAGGAAGCTATGAAGTAAACTTCAAGACTTCAACCTTATTCACTAGGTTAATCATATCTAAGTTAATTTCTCTTTGTCTTTATTACTTTCTAATACAGTTTTTGCAGCCCTGAAGATAGTTTCCTTATTTTCTCTCATGAAAAGAGAACATACTGACATCAGCTGGCTCTGATGAAAGCATTTCATTTCTCAGAGAGGAATTAGTAAATACATTTCTGAGCCTTGAATGTGTGCCAGACCTTGTGTCAGATGCATTAGAAATGAACATATCTAAACACTGCCAATTTTTCAATGCCAAGAATAACACTGGAAAAATGCCTTTGACTAACTTCTCAAATTTATATTATTTCTCCTTTCTGAATTACAATCATCCTTAGTAGTAGAACTGAATATTTTATTTCCCTTTGCATCTAGTCATCAACATGTAGTATAAACTGATATCAGATTTGTGTCTTATGAAACATTCAATAGCTTTAGGGTTCTGTGGTAACATCTATAAAATCTAGAAAAGTTTCACAGTTAATTATGCTTCCTTAACTAATCCCACAACCTCAGTTGGCCAAACACTAGTATATTCACTTTACTCATAAAGAAAATAAGCAATAAGCATAATGATGACTTTCAAATTGCTATCCATATTCTTAATTAAAATTCATATCTTTTTTATCTGAATAAATTTCAATTCCTTTTTCAACATTTACTTTCCTTTAGTTTAAAAATTTAAATTCCAAGAATCGACCCAACCACTTATATTTTGCTAAACATACTTGATCCTGTTCCATCTGTATTCTATCTAAGGTCAATTTTTTGAAACCCTATGACCCAAATCATCATGTAGCACAGTCTAGGGAATAACTCCACCTGAAATTAGTGTTATGTCAATATATAATCATTTAAGGCCCCCATATTAGTAACAAGACTGCATGATGTTGGTTTATTGTTTGTATCATTATTATTGTGGTTTTTAGGTGAAGCATTCAAGGGTATTGTTTAAAAATGAGCATGAAAGAAAAGTATGGCACTAGTTGAGAAATGGTAATTGTATAACAATAAGGAAGCATTTGCCAGATAAACTGCACATCTTTCTGACTTTTGGATAGCATTTGCCACTGAGATAATAGCATATAGGTTCTTCTTAGTGAAATTTTGGAAAGGGTAAGAGAAATTAGGTGTTTATCAGAGATAATATGATGAATGAGATCAGGAGATCAGGGTAACAGCTAATTTTGGGGTACATTCTTGACAATACACATAACTCTTTTTTTTACTTCTGCCACTCATAGTTATATTCATTTGTCATATTGTAGTATTTGGTAAATACTGTGGCAGCATATGAGTCTCAAGTTGAAATGTACATCAAAGGTGAAAGAAAACCTTTTGTTCCTAATAAAACAGAAATTATACTATGCCAAAAACACTTGAAGTTGGGGAAAGAAAACACCAGCAACAAATTGAATCCTGGGTAAAATAAAGCAACTTCCACTACATTTAACACTAAACTATTGAAAGGATAAAGATTCTTCCATATCCAAAAAACAAGATAGAACAAAACTACAAGGTGGAAATAGGCACTGATGGAAACAAGCATCAGTGCCTATTTTGACATTGAAAGATTCCAATGACCCTTGTAAAAGTGAAAGCTCTGAAATCAGTTGGACTCAGTATGGAAGATAGCCAGCAAATCCACTGATTGAGAGTAAGTCATGAATATAATA
>JAJEJO010052085.1:0-39924 GCA_020662805.1 Glaucomys volans | reverse complement strand
TATAAGAGTTTGACATAAAGAGTTACAATGATTAAAATTATTTACCTGTGATTCTGGGGTCCATCTGAACTTTCTAAGCTTAGAAGAAGCAAGATTGTCCTTAGTAGGTAATGTGTTTCTCATTATAGGTAATTTTCAAGATGACACTTTTCTTTGGTTTAGTTTCTAGTTTTTAAAAGAGTAAGCTGTGCTGTGTTCCCTACTAATGTAAAGAGAGTGTGAATGCAAGAAATGATAGCAGGTCTAATGGGTAACTGAGGGATTTCTTTGTAAGCAATATTATCTGGGATGATGACTGAGTTGCTGTTGGGTGGAAGATACTAGGATATTGAGAGCTAAAGTTCTTTCATCTTCCTTTGACTAATAGACTCCTACAGGATGATTGGATGCCATTAGACATGATGGATGGAAAAAATATCTTAGACATACATGATTAGTCACCGTAACCTCCTTCAACATCTTTGGGAGAGGTCAACAGGTGGAGTTGGGTACTCAGTATTGGAAGTTTAAATTGTCACATTTAACCAACTACTAGAATAAGTTTTAATTAGATTGGCACATAGAGCTGAGATTATCCAATATGGTAAATGCTCCAGAGGATTGTCCTGCTATGGTGCTTTGAATGGGCTCAGCTAGACGGTTTTGCAGCACATGATGTCAGCTCATGCTGTAGTTTCGTGACTAGTCTGGGCTTAATTGATCAAAATGGATAACTCAAGTTACCCATAGCTGCTGCTTTTTTTCTGGGAGTTTATTTGTGGAGGTTTGAGTGATACAATATGGCCTTTCTTTGCTGCTGGGGCTTCTCCAAAGATGATGACTGTGGTCCAAGAGAAAGAAAGCAGAAGGTGCCAAACCTTTACTTTTGCTATTGTCTAATAATCTTGGTCCCTCAATAGGCAGTGGAATGCAAATTCAAGGAGAGAAGAATCAAATGCTCTATCTTTGCAGATTTCTGATTACAAAAACTATATTTATCACATTCAGACTCCTTCATCTATCTATTTCAATAATCTATTGATCTGCATTCAAATTCACTGATCTTTTCATTGGCTGTACAAGATGTATAACTAAGTCTATATAGTAAAATTTTAATTTCAGATGTTTTCCTTTTCAAATCTAGAATTTTGATTTGGTTCTTTTTTTTTTTTTTTTAGTCTCCATGACTGTAATTCCCATGTTCTCCATAATACATATATTTTTCCTTTGATTTCTTTAAATTTTGTGACCTTCAATTTTTGAAATTTGTTTCACTTTATTGTTTGATACTGTTATTTTCAAATATTTATAGGCTTCGTAACGTAAAACCACACAAATTTCCATCTTGCAGATCTGAAGATCAAGTCTGACCCAGAAATCTCTGGACTAAAATCAAAGTGAACCCAGGGATGTGTTCCCTTTGGGAAATTCTGGGGCAGAATCCCTTTCCTTGGTTTTCTATCTCCTAGGGGCTAACATATTTCCTGGTTAGTATCCCCTTTCCTCCAACTTCAAAGCCAGAAATGTCAGATTGAGTCCTCACCTCACATTTCTTAAATTCCACTTCTGTCCCCCTCTTCCAATTTTAAGAATACGTATGGTTACATTATGCTCATATGTATAATCCAGATTAATCTCTCTATTTTAAGTTTAGCTGATAGGAACTTTAATTCCACTTGTAATCCTAATGGCCAATTACCATGCAATCTAATACTCACATACTTTGGATATTAGGATATAAATTGTTTTGGGAGGAGGTGAGAAAATGTCATTATTTTGCATAACAATTCAGTGAAATTTTCACTTCAGATATTTTACATGTCAATTTACAAATCACATTGTGTCCTCCTAAGCAGTTTCGTTTCCTGAGTAATCCATAATTTCTGCTGTTATGTCAGTCATTTCCTCTAAGTCCTTCATGTATGCTAGTTGTGAAAATTAACATTTACTATTTTCAGTTTTCTAAATTACGATTATTTTTTATGACTCAAGAAATATGTAGAGTGGCCTACCTTTTAATTAGAACTTCCATTTTTATAGTGTCAGTAGGATATTTTGACTAACACTAATATGTATTCTTTTTTCTTTGCTTTTGGGAGATGAGGTCTTACTATGTTGTCCAGGCTGTGTTGGACACCTAGACTTAAGTGATCCTTCTGTCTCAGCCTCCTAAGTACCTGAGATAATAGGCATGTACAATTGCACTGTGTCACCAACACGTACCTTTAACCTCTGCTTAAGGGTAATTATTTTTATTCATTTTTCCCATGATGGTCTAAGGGAAACCACTCAGATTTCAGGTACTCTCTAGGACATGGGTCGAACTTTCTCATTATTTATTACCAAAGAATCTTTTCCAGTGCTTGCTACTATTGTCTTTTATTATGATGGGGGGTTGGTTTCAGGACCCTATCCCTTCTGGAGATGTTATATCTCTTACATAAAATGATAGAGTATTGGGCTGGGGTTGTAGCTCAGTGGTAGAGAACTGGCCTAGCATGTGTGAGGCCCTGGGTTTCATCCTCATCACACATAAAAATAAATAAAATAAAAGTATCATGTCCATCTACAACTAAGAAGGTAATTTAAAAATGATATAGTATTTACATATATTGTATTTGAGTCCTCCCACATATTTTGATTCACCTTTAAATTACTTGTAATACCAATACAATGTAAATGCCACAAAATTAGTTATTATGCAGTATTTTTTAAGGAATAATAACATTATAAAAAGTCTGTGCATGTTAACTACAGAAACAACTGTTGTAAACCAAAATACCTTTTTGGACTGTAGTTGTTTAAATCCAGAGATACAGAACCTGTGGCTATGGATGGTCAATTTCATGTCTTTTTTTGTGTGTGTGTGTGACATTTCCCCAAATGCCTCCCTTATACAGTCTGCTTTGGTCCACTTCATCTGCAGATTTTTCATTTAGACTATGTTTCTATCACTTAAGTGACAGCCTTGAAAAGTCAATTTTGTGAGGTAATTCTAAATTTCTTGACTTGTTAATATGAGCATGTAAGTCAGGTAGGGGTATTAGTTTAGACAATGGGACAATAAAGATTTTTTTTGAGGCTTTGAAATTGTTTTTTACTTCTTTGTACATCAGAATGAGATCTTGAAGAGGTAATCCCAACTCTGTGTGTGTGTGTGTGTGTGTGTGTGTGTGTATACATGTTCATGCACATATGTGTGTGTTCCTTGTGACTGGTGCAGAATTTTAAAAAATTTACCTTACTTCTAGAATAGAATAAAATCAGGAATCCAAGAGATTATTCCTGCCAAATCAATTACGTTTATATTCTTTATGCACATCCTGTTCAAAGAGTCATTTACTAATATGATTACCTATTTTTCTAACTTTCAACATAGAATTATTTTGTGTGTGTACTTTGTCTGTGTGAAATTTGAGTTCTTTGCTGGTGACTTTTGTGTGTGTGAAAGTGTTTCTTTTTCTCAGGGATTAGAAGACACAACCTTGTGTTTCTCCTGGAGGATAAAATGTGTGTTTTATCCACTAACATCAGAACAGCTGCAGTTCCTGTTCATTTTACCTTATGAAGCAATGTTTGTCTTGTCTTTGTTATTAATTTGCACTTATCCATTGGTATACTTCTAGAACTTAGCGCAGAATAGTATTGATTGGGATAACTAATGATTACATTAAATAGATATACAGGAATAAGCTTGAATTAAATAAGAAATATTTAATTTTCAATTCGTGTAAAAAAGGGTAAACTTTGAAAATAATCACATATACATGTAACTCCATGTTTTTTACAAGTTGCCATGTTGTGCCAAAGTTTAATTTTGTTACAATTATTACATTACACATTCAAATATTGTAAACATCAGTTTGACATACACTCTTTTGTAGCTTGTCAAATTTTTATCTACTGAACATTAATACAATCACACTAACTGATAATGTAGTTTTAAAAGCTTTCTTAAAAATTAAAAAGAACCAAAACACAGAATTTCTCCTCTAGACCTGGCTGATATGCTTAGTTTCCTTACTTTCCATTCTCTTTCACTAAAGTGCACATTTCCCTGTTTCATTTTTATCACCTCTTAAAGTAAATATCTGTGTTATGTGGCCTCTAGTTATGGCCAAGGAGCTGCAATATGTAATAAACTCTAGGTTGATCTCAGGTGAAACAAAAATGTGAAACAGGTCATGCAGACAGAGCAAAATGACCTCATGTTTAGAAATTGAACATGGAATTACCTGAGAAGCTACATTAAGCAATTTTGCTGCATGGATAATATTATGTAGATAAGATAGCAAAATATTAAAAACAGATTCTAGGACACTGTAGGGTGGTTTATTATCAATCAATTCTTTTTTATTTCAGTAATTTAACTTACCAAACAGCTGTTTTTATGAAACATAAGCAAATTACTTGCTATCCTACTGCCATCACATTTATTTTTCCTCTTCTCACAGAATGAAGAACATCCAACAGCTCAGAAAAAAGAAATAACATTTCAATTCAGGTGTTTTTGTTGATGACTTGCCAAGTAAGGACTATATATTTTGGCGATACCCATTATGATATGGATCACAAACAGAATTGAGGCCAATATCATGAGAAATAATTCAGGCAGCAGGAAGTTGTATGCAGGAAAGACACAGAAGTTTGAAGACAAAGAACTTAACTAGCAGAAAGGGAAAGGTTCATTCACCAAAGAGTGTAGGAATATGCTATTCCATCTCTCCACAGCAGAGTTAAGTTGTCCATGAAGATTGAATTTTACCTCAGGATATGGAGTAACATTAAGTCAAGTCATTCTAGACCTTCCTTCCTAAGGTATGGCATGATTTTTAATAAAAACATTATTGAGCTTAATAATTGATAAATATTAAAAGCTTATTTTTAAATTTAACATACCCTATGTATCAGGGATTTTACAAATGTTTAAGTTGGCTGTTCAGTCATCATAAAAGGCATCTACTATTACTACTATTTTTACTTACAAGAATTTGTGTTTAAATAGTTTGAGAAAATTGCAATCCAAAAAACAAGAATTTTCTTTGTACCATCCTGTGTAATCTGGAAAATTTGAAGGGGTGTGAAACATTCATTGGGAAATACTATAAGTTGCCCTTGTCTTCTTCGGCCATTTAAGGTCACTATTCCTCTCTGTGTGCCAGATCTTTTTGTCATTTCTTCTGGTTTATTTTCTCCATGGTAAGAAGCAAGAACAACCAATACCTTCTAGACTCATATTTTGCAGATTTTTCCAATAGATAATAAAGTTACTATTCTCTATACCCCAACTTAAATAACTCCATGAGAAGAACCCTAAATAGCCTTTGGGTTAGGCAATACATCCAGTTCCTTAAAATGTCACTAGGAATATCAGAAGGTGTGTGTGGTCCAGCATGAATTAGATGCCACTCCTACTCCCACAATACTGTCATCAGGGAGGCAGAATCAAGAATGAAGATGATTATTTAAAGTTGTATTAAGTTTAAAATAAATAGGTTGGTAAGAGTGGTCCTTCTGAAGACCATGAAGCAATGATTTATTCTAGGCCTCTCTCCTTGAATTGCACGGAGCTACCTTTTCCCTGTGTCTTTTCGTGTGTAATTGTTCTTGATTTTATCTCTGTGTTCAAATTTCCCCTTTTTATAAGGGTAAAAGTCATTCTCATGATTTATAGTATTAAGATTGTATCTCCAAGTAAGGTCATATCATGGGGTATAGAGTTTAGGACTTCAATATATGTTTTTTGCTTGTTTGTTTGTTTGTTTTTGTGGGAGAGCAACACAATTCACCCTGTAGTAATGGTTCTCATTTGGATGGCAAGGTTGACGTTTCCTCACATAATACAAAGTGCACTTTCCCATTTAAAAATTTAGCAGATATACAATCAGTAATTCTGGCCAAATGGTCTAAAATCAAGAAATAAGTATCTGAGGTCTACCTTAACTTAGGACTATGATCATTTAGGGTCTTTGATGTTTTCTTTGATGTTTTATCACTATTATTTTCTGTGTTATTTCAAATGGTTCTGCATCTCAAAAATTATTACATTATATCACAATATACTATATAACAATTTTTAACAAAAATCTCAAATATGAATATAATTGTTTATATACAACTTTTTCACAGCATTTAGACATTTTACCTTAAAATACTTCATTCCACCTGTTTTGTTTATATTACAGAATAAATAAGGCATCTGCAGATGAGAGAGCTCCAATACTGGTTAATTAATTTGCAGAATCAGCACTATGTTTTGGATGGATGACCAAGTTAAATGAGTCTGCTATCACCAACCAGTCAGCATGAAAGAAACAGATCATTAAACTTGTAATTTTCACAGGTAATAAAGATCTGAAAATAATCACAGAATGCTTTACCCTCTCCTATAATTAGATATTCAAGTCCCAGGATGCAAACTAAAACCACAAGGCTAACAAATATTTTGAGAGATGAACATATAAATACTCTTCCAATATAGTATCAAATTCCATTTAAACCAAGGAGTTGCATTAATAAAACAATCAGTTTCATTTTTAATGCCAATAAAACTGGCCTTTGCATGTGACTTCACTGTGAATACATTTGTCACTAAATGACAGGGAAAGATTGACAACAAAGATTGACATGGAACTGATCTGCAAATATTAAATACAGCTAGCTAACACGTGATTGACAAAACAGTGTAAAAGAAAACACAGGGTAATGTAAGCAAGTGAAAGCCTAAAGGTAGATGATAGGTCTCTTCCAATAATGCCCTAATATACAATTGACAGCAGCACATATAGGATTGCTGGGAAAATGTAGGTAGAATGGCCTAGTCTGGTTTTCAGCCAAAGTGACTCTGAGCAAAAGCATTGATATCAGGGTTTGTGAATACCAGCTGCAGATGCAGACTAGGAAATTGAGAATAATATAAACATCAGCCCTCTGGCTGCAAAAATAGCAAAGAATTACTGCCAATAGAGGGTGGTTCTGTTCTCCCCAGTGGCATTGGAGAAAAGAAAGAGAATCAGCAGGGGAAATTTTGAATCAGAAAATCTCATAATTAGAGTGAAAATATATCAAGAAGATTGAGCTGTATAGTTCCCAGTTCTGAGGATTCATCATCGCTTGGTGAACTTTTGAAATAGTTTAATTTGTTCCACTCTAATTCCCTTATTTTGTTTTGTTAAGACCAACAATCAGGAATGTGAATTTTAAACAATCCTGCACATTGACCTACCTTTTCTTTTATTAATTTGTACCCTCGCTGATCTAGTACTTGCACATCCTAGGTGAAGAGAGATCAGTGTCTACTAAGAGATAAGTTTGAACAAGGAAAAGATGGAGAGGAGAAACACCATATATTCTCCAAAAAGGTTTGTCGTGTATTTTTGTTGTTCTATATCTCTTTGGTGTCATTGATAGTTTGAGAGTTTTTCAGTTCTATTCCAAATAAAAGGCTCTTCTTCAGACCACAGGGGAATGCTCTGCATGGCCCTTTGGCTCTGATCTTTGTTGACTTTTTGCTATATCCAACTTGTGGTTTCAATTAAAGTATGATTTGACAAATGAAATGACAGCCTAATCTTTTTTGAGCACAACAGCATTATTATTAAATCTTACATGGCACCCACTAGTCAACTATTTCTAACCCTCATGAAAACTGTATTTATTAAATTAATCATTATTTCAGCAGAAGAATTAAATCAATCTCTTATTTACATCACTTGCTGTTTTCTGTATTGCAAACACACCCATCACAGCATATTTCAGCATACAAGTATGACCTTAGTTAGTGAGTCAGGACACACATTAATTTCCTAGGGCTGCCATAACAAATCCCCATAAAGCAGATGACTTCAAAAGAGAAACCTTATTTCCACGGTTCTGGAATTCAGTAGTTTGAAATCAAGATTTCAGATAGGCCATGTTCTCCTTGAAAGCTAGAGATGATGTTTCCATTCCTAGCTTCTGATGGTTGCCAGTAGTCATTAGCATGTCTATCTTGTAGATATATCACTCAACACTCTGCCTCTGTCTTCTGACAGCATCCCTATCAATGTCTCTGTGTCTGAATTTCCCTCTTATATGAACTCCAAACTCTGAAGTAGAACACATTCTAATCCTGTATGACTTTATTTTATTAGATTACATTCAGAAAACAAATTTAATAAGAAAACATTCACAGATTCTAGCTGTTAGGAATTCAAGTAATCTTTGGTGGTGAAAACAAAACTATTATTTTAAATGATTTGTGTCAATTATGTCTAAAGTCTGATCCAATTATGTGTGTCTTCAAATCGACTAATTCACTAAATCAATAATTATGTAGCACATATCTGATATGCAACAGATACTTTTCAAGTCACTGCAAATATAAATAAGTCTTGAGTATCAATTATGTAACAGGTTTTCTGGTAACTAGGAATATATTGGAGAATACTGAAAAATTTTTCCATCCACAGAATTGTAATATTGTAGGAAGACAGAAAAAGATAGCTAAAAAATTTCTGTATTTTTAAGTAATGCTAAAGTACTATTGAAAATAACAATTCTAGTCAAGGAGAAATATGAAAATGTATTTTAGCGTGGCTGATCTGAAAAAATACTTTTCATGAGTTGGCCATTGAATAGTGATCTTAGTGGAAAGAGGATACAATGAAAATGCTTGGTTAAAGTGAATTATAATAGACATCCATAGAACATCTGAAGCATGAGCAAATGTGGTATGTTCCAGGAAGATCCTCAGGCCAAAAAGGTTAAAAAGCCATTTGCAGAGATGTGCATGATAGAAAATGTAGTTTCTGATTTCTTAAGGACTCAAATAAGTATGAACCAATTTGAAGTAGGGTAGATATTAAAGATATTGACTTTGGAAATATGAACTATTTCATAATAAGACCAAGTAAACAAAGATTTAATTTTTGCAGCAGTAACTGATGAGATATTTTAATGTTAAATTGCAAGACATTCATCACTTATTGACTTTTTTATTACACTGTTTCAATATATTGATATTTTCATTTTTAATGAACTGTGTTCAATTTACTTCTAAGAGTGCATCCTTATGCTCATCACCCAGTCAGGAAGAACCACACATATTTTACTCAAAATTATAACACAAGAGGAAAAATGGAGAGCATACTAATTAGAAGCAACACGCTCATGCCACTTTGATTTCCTACAAGGAGGCTGACTCCTTTCTGAACACTTGATTCTCAGTGTTTCACCTTCACTGACTTCTCACATATTTCACAGTCATATGTGATTGGGCTCCGAGGAGGAAGTCAGCAGAGACTCAACCAGAGCTTCTGAATATGTTTTTCCCAGAGACTATACGTAGTTCAGAGACTATGTTTCAAAATGGAAACTAATTCAAGTAAATTATGTTTGATTATCATTTGGAAAACACAGGTATGTGTCCCTTAATATAAAAGATCCCCAACATTTCAAAATATGAGTATAGTGTAAATCCATCTCCAGGTATGTCATCACGGAATTTCCAGTTCTTCCTATGGTTGAGGTGAGTAGTGACTCACCTGCTTCTGGCTAGTGGTCCATGAACTGAAGTCATGTCTGTCTTTTCCTGTGTAGGGTAGATTTAAGAACTGGTCCAGGTGCACAGTTCGAAAGTGTAGTACCATCACCCACCCTTAGTGAACTCTGTGTGCAGAGAAACTAAAGCATTTTATTTCTCACTAACAACATAGGGTGTTGTTTCTATATCATGCCTCAGGGTATGCTGCCTTCCATAGAAATGGGACCCTGAGTGGAATGTCTCTGTAAAATAAGCAACAAAAAGACACACCTAATTATATAGTGTTAACTTAGAATCGAGTTGGGGGAATTAAGAAAAGTGACACCCAAGCATAAAGAGACAGAGATCCTTATGAGCAGACGCAAAACATGGGGAAAACTCTTGCCAGCAATCTATAGGAAGCAATTCCTATGCCTCCTGAACATGTAGCCTAGAAGAAAGAAGTTAAAAACCACGAGGTTAATAGAGTGTGAGCAGATAGAGCTTCCACTTAGTAAGGCCTTATGAGAAAGTGACAAGTTCTAAAAATGATGGGTCAAGCTGCAATGTCAGAATAAAAACAAATCCCATCATAAGGAGGTCTTATTTGAAAGATTTATTACAAGAGGCAGGAAAGAGACTGTTGTAAGAGAAGGAGGGGGACTTTTGCATTGTGGAGAACATCCCAACCATGAAATCTGCAAACTTCTCAAAATGTCAGGCAAAAAATGGCTTTTGTTTTAGGGAGGAGTAAGAAAGGTTAAAAAGAACCATGTCAAATTGCAAGCTGATGAGGGAATGGTGTTCCCTGAGGTCAGCAGATTCTCTTGAAGAAGAGACTACACAAGCTCTGGGTGAGAGTGGGTCATTCAGAGTCCTATGGCGGGAGAGGAATCTCAACTTGCTTTTGTCAAGTTACTTAAAAAGTAGTTTGTTCCAATTGATCAGTAGGGATAAAAGAGCTCATCTAATCTTTCATGAGGACAAGAACAGGAACTTGGAGGGCCTTGCCAATAAGTAAATAGGGGATCTTTCCTAAGGGCTTCACTATGATATAGGGGAGGGATATTTCTTTGCAACTAAACTTTTCTACAATATAAAACATGGGGTGGGAGACTTCTTTAATAGTGGATATTTGCCAGGGACAGAGAGCAAATAAAGTTCAACATTGTCCCAAGTAAAACAATGACACTTTCAGTGACTTAAAGAGTTAGAAAGGTCAATTCCTCTTAAATTCCAAACAGTTACAGGACTGCCAAAAATGTTGAGGGAAAAGTCTAGCAAAATCTCTCTCTCAAAAAAAGAAAGGCACTGGTTAAGCATTGTATTAATCATTAGTCTCTATTAATTGAGAGGTTAGGAGGAACAAGGACATGGACTTTCCAAGACATAAAATCTACTTTAGAAATACAGTTCCCAAGAACTTTGAATTCAGTAATTAGTACATAAAGATGACTGAAATCACATAAATAAGGAAACTAACATTTTAAGGGATTTTTTTTGACAAAGAACCCAGGAGATTGAAATGGAAAGCTTTAACTGAGACTGAAAAACAAACAAATAAAATTTGGCCCCCAAACTTCTCCTTGTAGGAACTGGACTTCAAAAACTGCACTATAAAAAGGCGCATTAACCCACACCTGACTCACAGATAGACAAGGAGTACAAAGTATATATAAATCCCCTGAACAGAACAAGGCAGCAACCATGAGAACAAGGACCTCTGAGAGAACAGACTGTCGGGTCTTAGTCATGAACTACATCCTCAAGGTTAGAGTAAAAGCCTTTTGAAGTCTCTTACCAGTGGCATTTTACAATTGCTTCAAACAAGTCACTAACAGGATAGCACTTTAGTTACAATCCTTCAGGGAAGGCAGGAGACTATTCTATGTGTTGGGAAAGGATGAAGAAGGAGGATGTGTGGTGAATAGAAAATAAATTGTATGCTTTCTTTACCTTTCATTTTTTCCGATACAATCTGCTTAAATGCAGGATACTCTGAGCTACATAATATAGACTACACAAGAATGGGAGACATACTGTTAAGTTCAGCAATTTGCATAATTATTTAAATGTTCAACTGTTATTGTGACATAATTGAATATTTCCCTAATTAATGTAAATTATACACCACATTAACTAATATTGTCATAACTCCAACCTGAGTTTACTACTTGTTT
The DNA here is from genome assembly GCA_020662805.1 of Glaucomys volans. NCBI lineage: Eukaryota > Metazoa > Chordata > Mammalia > Rodentia > Sciuridae > Glaucomys > Glaucomys volans. Next base: position 28,263 of record JAJEJO010052085.1, on the reverse strand, counting down.
CCTTATGTGTATTCTATAAATTTACATCTACAAGTACATCCATTTATATGTATTTTTATATTCATTTTAGTTTTATTTTTAACCTAAGCACATCTTCCTCTCCTTAAATGTAGGTAATATCCCGCAGGCATATGTGGCAACTGTCACTGAGTCAATGGTGTGAGCAATGGCCCACTGCTCAGGCTGGACTGGAACCCCATCCAGTGGACTCGTAATACTTGCCTGTTGCCCTGGGAACATTCCTGGTCCCAGAAAAGTGGAGTTAATGACTTTTCACTGATTGATGCAGAAGGAGTCCCCCTTCACGTAAACAGCTGCATAACCCCTATAACCAAAAGCTTTGTACACAAGAAACAGATTTTGCTTTAACACCATCCTAAGGGAGTCCCCCATGTCTGTGTGCTGGTGACACCGTCGCTCTCACCCCTCCAAGGTAACCCCTGTTCAATACTTAAATTTTGCCCATTTATAGCATTATCAGTGCAATAACTATTCACCTAAATATTCTTCAAAAATATATAAAATATACAGATTTTATCAGTTTTATTAAAAATGTTCCTTTCTAAGGGTTCTTTAGCCCATCAGAACTCTAAATTTGTAATCTACTTATATTTCTTGCAAAGACTTTAATCGCATTAAACCGTAGGTTATAAGGAATTGTTCTAATGTAGTCTTGCTATCAGAAATAAAATTAAAGATATGAAGAAAGTGATTTTTGTTACAAAAGTAAGTATAGTACTGCTCATTAGAATTTTGATACAGAAAGAATGATTATTCAAACAGAACACACTGAACTAAATTGTCAGAGTCATGATATTTGCAACATATAGTATAAGCCTACATTAATCAAATCTTAAACTAAATGACTATTTGCATTATCATAACATTCATGACATGATTGTTACTTTGTATAAGGAAGCAAAATACTCAGTCCAATAAAACTTTTACTACTTCCAAACTAGTGTTTCTTTCACATGAACATGGTCATAATGTCAAATCTATTAGACATGAAAGAAAAATGATGATATATGTTATTTCATCTCATGATAATAAATATTACCACATTTTATTTTAATTTATCATGTATCAATGAATGCAAACACATTCATTTTCAATAATGATACTCATGCCCCTTTATCTATTAAGTGGAGTTTAGTGCAGGTTTTTAGGAATTGCCCTGTATGTAAAGATACTGATCCAAAGTCTAATTTCTTCCTGATATTTCTAGACTGGGTTTGATCTCTTTGGTTGTGTGATCTAAATCATAAATCTAAAAGCATGCCAGAAAAAGATAAGAAGTTCCTAAATTGTATAATCCTTTGTATTCAGTTGATTAATTTTCTTTTGATTTTTGGTTTAAAGAAAGGACTTCATTAATATCTAACTATACTTTAGTTATTGGACTTCCCAAGGAACACAACCCCAAACTACTTGGAACAGTAGATGGGAAGAGTAATCCCACTTTCTATGTCCTTGCTAGTTGAAGTGCAGTCTATTCATCAGCCACATCAGCATCTAGCTTCCTAGAAAGACAGAATCTTGGACATTATCCAAGTGGTAAACAAATCAGAATCCACATTTGACTTCTGTAGGAACCTGAGTGCTGGGAAAACATAGCTCTTTACCCACCAGCAGAATGCATGTTTTCCCATTGATATAACTGAGAATATACATCATAATGACTGATGGACACTCAGTAAGATCCAGGTAAATTAATAAAAAGAAAAAATTGTTTATGGAACTTCAACAGAATGGCAAGTTTCTGCCTGCACATCCTTTCCTTCAACTTCGGTAAACACAAAAATATTTTTCCTCTATATTACCCATTAAGAACTCTTACAGAAATATCACATATTAATGTGAAGTTTCAAGATAATTTTTATTCAAAAATAGTGATTTCAGACTAGACCTTAGCTAAAAAAAAAAAAAAAAGGTAAAAAAAAACCAACCAGGATTTATGATCTCAATATGTGTGAGAAAGAGAAAGAAGGGATTTTCCTCTCAAATTGGGTCTTATAAAAGGAAGAAATCAATGACAATAGGTATGTAATATTACAGTAATGTGTTGTATGCAATATATTTATACCAGTACTTTTTAATTTATTCAGAAAAGCCTAAATTTTATTTCACATAGAAACAATGATTTTTATAAAAATGTTTTCTATAGAAATATCAAAGTACCTGTTTATGTTATGTAATTAGGAACTTGCCTAGGTACAAATTCACTGAACTAAAAAATATGTACTGATTGCCATTCAAGCTTGAAAACAGCAAAACATCAGTTTGCAAAACATGAAAAGGGCCTTAGAGAGCAATAAGAGAAGATGAAAATTATCATTCCGAGCACACTAAAGAAATTAGCCCTAAGACAGCCCCTCCCTATGATATTTATTTGTATCTTAAAAGCAGTAATAAAATTTATTCGTAGGTGAATACTTTTTTAAAAAATTCAGTAAAAAAAAAAAAGAAATTGCATTAAAATACTTAATTTTCTTTGGCAAATCCCACTTTATTTTTAGAAATACATGCCTTTTAGAGATATCCAGTTTAAATTGAGCAAAAATGTCATCATGACAATTAAGTCTTTGTCTGTAATGTATGTTTGCGAGATAATGAACCATATTTTCCCACTGTGTAAACTACACCACAGGGACTAAGAAGCACTTTAGAACTTGGGCAAACTCTTTTAGGTCACTAGGATACCACTTAGAAAATTAGCACTCATTAGACTAAATGATTCTCTAGTGGCTTAGAAAGGTCAACATACCTTTCAAAAAATTATAACTTCCTGAGAGCAATTGCTCAACTGAGATTCTATTATTTGCACTGCATTTGCCTTGATATTTGTAAATAAAATTTTTTCTTCCAGTGTGGTAAATGAGAGCGTATTTGCTACGTATGAATGGAGGCTAACTCATATACTTTTAAAGATGACCCTTATATGTTCTGTAAACAAACCAAAAATACTTGATCTCTGTCTTTGAAAGATAAATATTTTGACATGCTGTATAGAAGATTATATCTAAAAGGTCCAAGATCCCAATTCTGTACTTACTTACAGGCATAGACAGTAATTGATTATATATTTACATAGAATGACAATATAGCATTTATAACTAATATGCAAAGGCATTACTGTTAGCATAAAATGACTGACCCGGTGCAAACTTCACGGATCAGCAAAGCCTTTATTCAGTGGTGGAATCATGCATCCGGTGGACTCAGTTTCCTGATGGTAAATGAGCCACTGGCCAAAGGAAGAATCTGTGCTTGCATAAGTGAAAGGTGACTTAACTATTGATAGAGCTTGTTAGTTTGGGTACTAAGGAAATGGACTGTGAGAATTTGAAATTCGTTTTTACTGGGCAATGTTTTCATCTGGGGAACAATGGAGGATTTGGGGTCAGCATTCAGTGCTTATCTCTTTCCCTTCAGGTCCCATTGTAATATCACTGGGAAAGGATTTATTTGGGGAAGGACTAATGCTTTGACTTCCTCCCAGAGACTTCCATTTTATGCTGGATGGATATCTCCTTCCCAGGTATTGTCTTGTCACTGGTGATGTTTGCTTCCTTCCCTGGGAAGGAATTTCCACTGGGAAATATATCCTTTCCCAGTGAGAGGGATTGTCCTCTCACTGGAAAAGGATATATTGAGAAAAGATCAATGTTATCAATGCGCTGTCTTCTTCCTTACTCTCTCTTCCCGGGCCACACTATTTTGGGGTTTGTAATTTTCCTTATCTTACAATTACAATATGTTTAATGTATATTATTTCCATTATTATAAAATAAAGAGATTGAACCTCTGGGGCAGAAGTGTGCAACAATATAATTAACATTTATTGAAATATTAATATGTAACAGACACTTTCTAAGCAACTATGTACTTTAATTTGTTGTTTCTCCTAATCAATCTTTGAGGTATGCATGGATATGTTCTATTATGCGCTTATACAGAAGGACAAATGTAAATAATGCACCTTTGAGAGAATAAGTATTTAGATTTAGACAGAAAATGAAAAAATAGTTTTCAAACCCAAGTAGGTCTTAAAATTTGCTTGGATTTTTTCCACAATATACAAGAAAATAATCCCATTTTAAGAATAATTCAGTTTTCATAAGGAATTTCTGATGTTTTAGAAATTTTCAAAATTAAATTCAACTACAGTGCAAAATCCCTCTAGTTACATTTCTTGGAAGGTAGGATTTTTGAATAATCTTCTCTTGAACAAAAATGGGTCTTTCAAACACATCAAACCACAAACCTACTGAAGTAGTCATTTTCCAAAGACATAACATTGTTAAAATTGCCCTTTGTTAGATATGAGGTGTCCCTCTCCCAAAAGCTCATGTGTGAAACAAAGCAAGAAAGATTAGAGGTGAGATAATTGGGTTATGAGAGCCTTAACTTAATCAGGTTATTAATCCCCTGATAGGGATTAACTGGGTGGTAACTGCAGGCAAGTAGGGTCCCTGAGGGCCTACCTTCAGGATATGAATTTTGTCCTTGTTGAGGGAGCTCTCTCTCTGCTTCCTGGTTTCATGTGCTGAGCTTCTTTCCTTCTCCACACCTTTCCACCATGATGTTCTGCCTCACCTTGGACCCAGGGCAATAGAGTTGGCAAACTACAGACTAAAACCTTCTGAAACCATGAGCCCCAAAATAAACATTTCCTCATCTAATACTGTTTGCATCAGGTTTTTTGGTCACAGCAGTGAAAAAGCTGACCTAATTACCCTTATAAAGAGATAATTTGTTTTCCTCATTTCTTTACCTAAACCTGTTTTAGTCAACACTCAAATTTCCAGTGATATTACTGTTACCTTCCAACAACCCTATAATTAACTTAGGACACTAGCACCTCTCACCTGGATTATAACAATAATCCCTTAAGTGATCTCAGTGTCACCTTTTATCATCTTTCTCCTTTTTCCATATTCCAGTCAAAAAGATCATTTAAGAATGTAAATTTGTGTACAACCAGTGAAACAATAGCTGTACTCCATTTGTGTTCAATAAAAAAAAAAAAAAAAAAAAATAAAAATGACGAATATAAAAATTATTGTAAAAAAAAAAAAAAAAAAAAAGGGGCAGGGCATTCAAATCCGAGACAAGTCTGTGGGTATTTATACTATATTCAAATCAGGGGCTAACTCTTATTTTCTTCTTTTACGTTTCTTTCTGATTTTCAAACCATGATATTCCACCCAATCAAACAAGTAGCTAACTACTATATTTATATAATAAATATATAAGTGTGTTAGTCAGCTTTTGTTGCTGGGACAAAATACATAAGGAAACCTATTTACAGAAGAAAAGATTTATTTGGGTTTGTGGTTTTTGAGGTTTAGCTCATTGTCTGCTGACTATACTGCTTTCAGTTTGAGATAAGGCAGAACATTTTGGGGGAAGAACTTGATGGAAGAAAGCTGCTTATCTCATGGGAGCCACAAATTACAAAGTGAGGAAGGGAGGAAGGGGTCTGGGACAAGTTAGACCTTTCCAGTGACTTATTGCTCCCTATTACTACCTGCTTCCTAGATCTCCACCATTTTCCAATAATACTATCAAATCATTAATCCATGAATGGATTAACCCACTGATGAAGTCAAAACCTTTATGATTCAATTACTACCCAAGAGCCCCATCTGATTACTGATGTATTTGAAACCAAGCCCTCAACACATGAACTTCTGGGGGAGGGGTGTATTTTAGATTCGAGGCATAACAATTACTGACAGTTGTCAAGTAAGTGCCTTTTACAACACACTTCCTGGAGAAATTCTAGAAGATGAAATTGTGTAAAATGAGGAATTAAAACAAAGGAAATAGGTGGACATGAGATTCAATCAACACTTAACCATTGTAAAATAAAAGGACAAAGGGAATCCTTAGAATAATAAACAAGTGAGGTAGGATGATGTCTATACATAGGGTATGTGATACAATTCATTAAAATTGGAACAGGTTTCATAGTCTGGGAAATATTTCAGTAAGAATGCAACACTTTTATAATACCTGCATGTCTCAAAATCGTAGTTGAAGCAGTTGGTTGAGCAATTTGGAGTTGGAATGGTGATCAAAACATAGTACTGAGCAAATTAAATCAAAGTAAAATACCTACAAATGAAAATAGAATAAATTCTCTCAGTGACATATATATATATATATATATATATATATATATATATATATATATATATAGTTTTCTACTTTTCTACTTGTTTAAAAATTGAGTAGCATTTATAAAGCGTATATAACATAAATTTGGAATATTTATCTAACCAGTTTTTCCTAAAATCTTTCTGAGGAGATAGATGGGCTGGGGGAACATATTATATTTTAGATGAAAGAAAAATTCTTATGAGTCAGAGAAAAAGGAAAAATTTGTTTTTCCCATTCTGATGTTCAGTTTGACATTTTAATCTGAGGAGCAATAATAGAGTTACATAAACAAGGCAATATTTCTTACCCAACACGAAGTTAGACCATAATGGAAAAACAAGAGATCATCATAAGAGCACTTGTCTCTCTTATTCTAGTTTGCACTTCAAGATGAAATAGATAACTATTCTCCTTCTTTGGTCTCATTGTTATTGCAAGCCCTGTAGTAATCCTACCAATATGGATGTTGGAACTATCCAGGTCATTGATTTTCATTCTTTAATTAGTGTATGATTAATTTGCATATTATTTGTTCCCTATAATTTTGTTGTCATCAGATGAGGGACCCTCATCTTATTAGTCATATATACACAAAGAAGTTTTAATTGGAGTTTTATCTCCGCCATTTATAATTAAACCCTCCAAAACATACAGCATCAAGTTCAAAACAGCCAAGAAGGGTTTAGAATGAGTATGGTGGAAATGCTCATGGTTTTTTACTCATAGTTGTCAGTTCCCATACCCAGTGTAGCGTATCATGATCACTAGGAAATTTTCCATGAAAGACACATCCCAGAAAAGTTTTGAGAGATGCTAGAATCTGTAGCTCTGTTTACTGATGCATTTTTTTTTCATGCATTGAGTCATTACATGAATGGTAGGAGACATAGCTCTTTTTATTCAATTACACAAATCTGAAACAAGAACACAAGCATGGAGTTCTTTTGGTACAGTATCTGGGTTTGTTTGGGACGTTTTCCTCCCATGTTTTCTCATGTTGCTAGTGTATCTTCCCCTCTAGTAGTGTGAATCCTAGGTGTTGCAGTATCCCCTTAAAGACTTATAGGGTTTCTGCCAATTTCCAATACCTCCCCTTGAAGTGAGAGATCAATATTAGCAGCACACCATATAAACAATATGCATCCTTAATCTAAATAGTCCCTATTGAGATATTAGCAGTGTTGTCTTAATAAATGAGATGAGTTCAAATTATTATCAACAGCAAAACCAATAAGTTTGCAATAAGGACTACAATCTAATGTTGGACAATCTAATGAGGAGGGGTATAGGACATAACATTAATGAGATAAGAAGTGAGTCTATAGATATACTATGTCGTAGGAATAGTGGAAGTGGAATTAAAAGAAATAGGTTGTTAGCATGAGAAAAAAGGAGATCTCCAAGGAAACAGATGTATAAGAGGAAGATAGAGTGATAAGAATATTAGTAAAAGAAAAAGGTAGGAATATAGTGAGTATATTAGGAATAATCATAATACAATTAATTTAAAAACATTCTGCAAAAAATTATATACTTTACAGTTCAAACCTCTTATTTTCCAATGGCCTGATGATGCCTGAGAGGTGCTTGTTCAAGCGGTGACCCAAGAAGGGTGCTGTCTCACTACCTCCTGGTTGGGAATGATCAAGGCTTCTGGACAGAAGCGACCTGGTGCTGAGAGATGGTCAGTTGCAACATGGGCACTAGCCTCCGGGCCAGGGTGTGGGCTTGGGCACTAGACGAGGTGGGGTGGGGGAGGGGGACGCAGACCTGTGCTCAGTGCTAGAGATACTGGTCTTGATGACCCAGGCAGGCCTGAGCTCCCCACTGGGAACTCAAGCGACAGCAGGCCTATGCTCCTCCACTGGGAATTCCAGCCGCAGACCTGGTGGCTCAGCAGACCTGGTGCTCTCTGCTGGAGAAGCTGGACCAGATGGCGTGGAAGTCCTGATCTCCAGCTGAGGACTCACCTGCAGACCTGTGCCTGGAGCCAGAGCTCTGAGGGGGCAGGCCCGAGCTCTGCGCTGGGGACTCAGGCAGGGGCAGGCTGGTGCTCTGGGCCAAGATTCTGCTCCTAATGGCATGGAAGTCCTGGTCTCTGCGCTGGGGACTCACCAGGCAGACCTGTGCCTGGAGTTGAAGCTCCAAGGGGGGCAGGCCGGTATTCTCTGCTGGAGACTCTGCCTCCAATGGCTTGGAAGCCCTGATCTCCCCTCTGTTTGAATCCTGAGTTGTAGAGCTACAAGGAACACAGCCTCCATCTAGTCCACCATCTTGGAAAGGGTACACTCATACATTGCTGGTGGGAGTGCAAGTTGATGCAGCCACTCTGGAAAGTGGTGTGGAGATTCCTTAGAAAACTTGGAATGGATCCACCATTTGATCCAGCTATCCCAGTCCTTGGCCTATACCCAAAGGACTTAAAATCAGCATACTACAATGATGCAGCCAGAACAATGTTCATAGTTGCTCAATTCATAATAACTAGATTGTGGAACCAACCTAGATGCCCTTCAATAGATGAATGGATAAAAAAACTGTGATATATATATACACAATGGAATATTACTCAGCCATAAAGAATAATAAAATTATGGCATTTGCAGGTAAATGGATGATGTTGGAGACTGTCATGATCAGTGAGATTAGCCAATCCCCAAAATCCAAAGGCCGAATGATCTCTCTGATAAGTGAATGATGATGCATAATGCAGGGTGGAAGGGAGGCAAGAATGGAGGAAGGATAGGTTGCTTAGAGGGAAGGGAGGGGTGGATGGGGTGGGTGGGTAATAATAATAACAGAATGAGACATACATCATTCCACTGTGTACATGTGTGAATGCACAGATGGTGTGACTCTACTTTGTGTACAACCAGAGAAACAATAATTGTACTCCATTTGTGTACATTGAATCAAAATAAATAAATTTAAAAAAAAATGAAGAACACAAGCATGGATAAAACAGGGAAATAACCACGAACAAAATTAAAGAAACAAATCTCCAGAAACTGGCCCTCAGATCTCTGAGTTACCTGACAAAGTGTCGAAACAGCCAGGCATGGTGGAACATACCTGTAATGTGATCCCAGCTATTTGGGAAGTTGAAGCAGGAGAATCACAAGTTCAAAGCCAGCCTCAGCATCTCACAGTGGCCCTAAGCAACACAGTAAGACCCTGTCTCAAAATAAAAAATAGAAAATGCTAAGGATGTGGCTCAGTGATTAAGTACCCCTGGGTTCACTACCTGATAAAAAGAAAACTAACAAAAACAAAAAATAAAAAGCAAAAAAAGCAAAGTACCTCAATAGCTTTCCTAAACATGCTCAGCATATTCAAAGAGAACAAAGAAGGACAGCTAAATAAAATCAGGAAAACTGCAGGAACACAGTGAAAATATTAACAAGTAGTAACTATATCAACAGAGCCAAAAAGAAATTTTGGAGCTGAAAAATACAGTCACTCAAGTGAAAAATTAACTAAAACCCACAGACTTGTCTGATAAGAGGAAATAATCCTTAAACTTGAAGGCAGGTCTTTTGAAATTATTGAATCAGAGAAAAAATAAAAACTGAATATTGAAAGAGAAGATTCAACTAAAGTCAGAAATGAAACAGCAGACATTTTAATGGAAATCACATGAATAAAGTTTTATAAAACAATACTATGAAACATTATATATTAATAAATTAGATAGATTAGAAGTCGGGAAAAATTTTCTAGAGACCCACAATACATGAAGATTGAATCATGAAGAAACAGAAGGTTTGATGAGACTCATAACTAGTAAAAAGACTGAACCAACAAGCAATAATTTATCCATAAAAGAAAGTCCAGCACCAGGAGGCTTTTCTGGACGTTTTAACTAAATATTTACATAATAATTAATACTATGCGTGCATACACCCTTCCAAAAAGTTAAGAAGAAACAATTCCATACATATTCTGTGAGATAAGCAATTCCCTGACAAAAAACTTGAACAATTGCATGACAAGAATAAAAATCTACAAATTGTTTTGTTGATGATTAATGTAAAAATTCATAAAACGTCTGGAAAACTAAGTTTAATAGCATCTAAGTAGAAATTTTCCCTGGAAGGTAAAGATGTATTATTCAACATATAAAATTCAATCCCTGTAAGAAACCATAACCCCAGAACAATGAACCCTAACCACAGGGTTATCTTAATTGATGCAGAAAATTCATTAGACAGAATTTAATATATTTTTATAATAAAAACACTCAAAAACTAGGACAGACTAAAGTTACCCAAATGTTATAAAAACTGTATATGAAAAAATCACAGCAAAAGTCATTTTTCATGACAAAACTATGGTGGCTTTGCTTCTCCCATCAGAAATGTGATAAACGTACTCACTCTCACCACTTTCTGTTTATGTTGTGCTACAAGTTCTAGTTAGAGAAAATAGGTAATGAAGAAAAATAAACCTACTCAAAAAAAAGTATTTTTTAAAAATTTTGCTCATCACCTCATCTTATACACAGAAAACCTTATGGATCTCACACATGAACACACACACACACACACACACACACACAAAATAACCTTTTAGAATAGACAAACTAAATTTAGTCAACTTTCAGAATATAAAGTGAACATGCAAAAATCAACTGAATTTCTATATAGAAAACACTTGTAAAAGGATTTATTCCATTTATAATTTCATCAAAATGAAAATTAAAATGCTTATATATAAATTTAACCTGAGACAAAAGATTCTTACATTGACAACTAAATAAAATGAAAATCAAGAACCAATTTTCTTAAAGAATTTAAGAAATACAAATAAATGAAGAGACATACTATGTTTACAGATTTGAGAACTTAATCTGAAGATGTTCCCATTCCAAAAAGTCTACAGATTTCATGAAATAAATCACTATCAAAATCCACCTGATGTGTTTACAAGAGTAGAAAACAGTATTATAAAATTCATGTGGGATCTCATGGGACACTGAGAACCATGACCATTTAGAAAAAGAAAAAAAATGGATTTACTTAATTTCAAAACATATCACAAAGTTCCAATAATAAGAATATTTTGATACTGACATAATAGTAGGTATATATCAATGGAACAATAATGATTCCACATATGAATCCTACATATGTAACCAAATAGTCTCCCAAAGGGGTTTCTCCATAAGTCAACCAGAAAATGAGAGTCTCTTCATAAATATGATGTGAAAGCTGAATATCATCACATATAATAATGACGTTCACACTTCATTTATGTAATATACAAATAATTCAAAATGGATCATATATTTAAGCATAAGACCTAAATCTATAAAATTTTTGAAAAAAGGTGTTAAGGAAAACTTCATGTCATTTATCCTGACTTGAATATGATTTCTTAAAAATGATACCAAATATACTGGCAAGAATAGCAAAGAGAGAAAATATCAAATTTAAAAATATCTTTAAATCAAAAGACAAAACCATCATAGTGAAAATATAACCTACAGAAAGAAAAAAATATATCATAGATCTGATGTGCTCAATATCCTAAATATATATGAAGAACTGCAGAAAAAATTTCAACATCAACAATAAGCAAATAGCTAGGTTGAAATACGCAAAAAAGAGAAAAAGAAAATGGATAGGTATTTCCTCAAAGAAAATACACAATATCCAACAAGCATAGGAAAACGTACTCATCATTAATCACTAGAGAAATTCAAAGCAAACCCACAATAAGATGCTACTTGAAAACTACCCATTAAGTCAGCTTCTATCAAAGACACAGACAGAGAAAGTAGGATGGTGATTGCCGGGACTGGGGGAGTAAGAAATGGTGATTTACAATTTAATGGGTAAAGTAGCAGCTTTTTCAAGATTAAAAATGTCTAAAATTTGTTTCACAATAATTTGAATAGACTTAACATTACTAAACTGCACACTTAAAAAATAGTTAACGTAGAGAAAAGAATTAGATTCCGATATGTGGATTCATTGAAAAGAAAATAAATGGGAAAGCACATAGTGATTACCCAGAACTACCAACATTCATTTATGAAAATAACATTGACAAAAATGATCAAAGTCAGCATTGTCAGCACTATAGAAGATAAGCAGTGACTTGCAACAAATCTGTCGACAGCACAATAATCTTTGAAACAGTTAAATATGGGCAATAATGTGATGGCTAATTATTCCCAGACCCTTCTTCTAGCTCTGCACTAATCATAAAATTTGACATTCCCCAAATCACAGTGAAGAACATTGATGTAAAAAGGACTAGAAGGGCAAAATTATCCTGATAATTCCTAAATGTGACATTTTCAGAGAATTGTAATCTTTTGACTTATCTGGGAATTCCCTTGAAGCCCTAATTGCTTAGCTTGTCTTCTCTTGACCTGGATCACTATGTTCCTAGTGCAAGCAACCTTTCCCCAAAGGTGTTTTAAAAATAATCAGTACAATCTTCTAACACTGCAGCTTCCCAAGGCTACAACAGATGATGCAAATGAGAAGTCAACTAAAAATTATAAAGGAAAAACTGAGGAATAAGGTGTTAATAACAAGCTTTGAAAATATTCAACATATGAAAGGTCTGCTCATGCCAACCCTATAAACAATCCCATAAAATGGACCTCAGAAGGTACTAAGCTGGTATCTCTAATGGAGATATAAGTTGTAGAAGTAGGAAATAAATATTAAGTCAGAGGTCTTAAGCTGTCTGCTGGAGAATGGATAGTATCATACAACAAAGACATTGAGTACCTTGGAAAAGTTAGGACGTTTGTCACAACTTTTAAGGTATTCTGTGTCTAAACAAAAGCTTGCTAATATTAATTTAGCTAAGCAGAGACTTCATGGTCACACATGACAAATGTTCAGATTTTAAATAGTTTAGAAAAGTCACTGAACAATAGTCACAATAGTAACATACAGAAAAAACAATATAGGAAGGGAAGGAAGAATGTGAACTATGTTTGCTACAATTATAATTTTGAAAATATTAAGTTTTAATAGACAAAAAAGACACATGAAAAGAATTGAGAAAGTCTGGCACAGACACTGGGAGAGAAAACCAATAATCTATAGAAACCATCTCTGAAGAATTTGTCAGTGGACATACTAAACTAAGATTTTATATCAAGTGTTATTTAAAGTAAGTTCAAAGAATGAATGGAAAATCTGTCTAGCAAATTAAGTAAAAGTATGAAAATAATGTCTTGCTGAGTAAAAATATTTAGAGTTGTGAAGTAAATAAAAAACTCACTTGAAATTCAACAGAGATGAAAAATTATGATATGTAAGCTGTAACATACGAAATGTTGAGTAGACATATTCACCAGATAACATAAACTTTGAGACCAAAAATTACTAGAGACAAAAGTGATTTGTATTGAAATATATGTCCATCTCTCAAGGATGAATGACTATAAATATATGTAAACCTAAAACTAGAAGCCCAAATTACTGAAAAAAAAAAAGAAATAATCAAAACAAGAAATAGACAATTCCATAGTAATTGTTACAGACTGGTGAATCCACTTTCTATAATGAATACAACAATTTGGCATAACATTAAAAGATAATAAAACATTTGAACTATGCTATAAGCAAACGTGCCTAATAAACATACATTGATGGCTCATACAACTCCCACAATATGCATTCTTTTTTTTTTTTTCAAGAGTTCACAAAGTTGTTGTTCAAAAGGTGGAACATGAACTAATAATAGAGACAAATGAGCACTTTGTTTTTGTGCTTTTCTTCCTAAGTATTTAAAGTCTTTTCAAAAGGAGGCTCTAGGGACCTCTAGATTTCAAGTATGCTCCTGGACTGGTCAACGGCTACAAGAGTCTCAGGGAGCCTTGTATACATGCTTGGGTTATTCATTCACCAACATTAAACTGCAGGACAGAAGATGTGACATGCCTTTCTCCATGGCATATGTTGATTTCAGAGGTGCAGACGTGGTCAATACAGAAAACAATGGAATTTTCCTTGGAACTGGGCTGAGATGACAGGTGCCTGCCATGATCATAACTACCATCTCTTCCCCAATCCCTTTCTTCCAGTTTCTTAAGGCAGTAAACAATCTTCTCTGAACATACTTGATAACAATTCCATCAAACAAAAACAGAAGGTCCAACACACTGCTTTAAGCTATTCTGAGTTTAGTTCAGCTGGGGGATGAACTGATGGATGCATTCATCACGATAGCCCGGTAAGCCCATCTCGTTGAGGAGCCCACTCTATTTTTGGTAGCATGACGGACCACAGAGAGGTGGAAAGGGCAAAAGAACCTAGTGATCTCCTGGAAATACTTCCCTGGGAAGGCAATTTCATGAATGAGATCAACCTCCCCAGGTGCGCCTCAATCACTGTGTTGCCTGTGAGGGGGATGGTCTTATTCTTGACCTTTGCTTGTCAGCGTTTCAAGATTAGCTCTTGGATAGACTTCAGATTTGGAAATCCCCAGGTCACATAAGGTTCTACTATCCGTAGCATCTTTAGGCTTTGTGCGGTGACTTTAACAAAGACACCACTAAGTATTTTCTTCAGACAAAGTCTTGCACCAGTAAACTAACCCCACCAATCCTTTGGATGCATACAACAAAGGTCAAGGGATGTTTATCAGGCATTTCCAAAGCATGAGGTTTCACTTCTCGTTGTCTGATGTGCACTTGGTCACGTTTCTTCTGCCAGGAATCATGCAGGAAGATTTCAGTCACTTAAATCTGAACTCTTTTCCTTTTCTATCCTTCTTTGCCAAAAGTGCTTGCTTTGCCTGGGTAGCTTTGAGGGCCTGATAAGCTTTCCTCTTTTTCAGGAGATTTTCTGGAACCAGAGGGATCTTTTTTCTTTGTTCTTCCTCGGCCATCTTCCCAGTGCTGCGATTACTGGTCCATAATATGCACTCTTTTAAAATATAACTGACATGCTTTCCAGGAAGAATATGCTAGGCTAAAAAATAAGTTTTAGCATATTAGATTTCATCAAAATGAAATGTGATGCTTCAGAGACATCTTTCTTAGAAGTACAACAGAATGGTTGGTTTGGCTCAGTAGCCAAGTGGAGAAGAGAGAGGAGAGAAGAGGTGAACTTCTAGACAGATAAATAGAATTTATCAAATCTCAATAATAGATGAAAATAGATTAAAATAGCACAGTCTTAGAGACCAGTAGAGCAAATATAGAGTAGAGCAAAATAGAATTTATATTTTCAATTTGAATACACAAAGAAAGAAGAGAAGCTAGAATTAGAAGCATAGTCAGCGTCTCTCCTACTATGTGCTAGGAGATCCACAGGGAGAATATCAGATCACCTCAAAGCCAGGAAATAAACTTTACACAAGATTATAGCTAGTTTAGAAGAAATGTGGAGAATAGTGTGGAGTTTGTAGCTTTTTCTAAGATTGAATAGTGCCTGACTTAGCTCCAAAGTGATTGTAGTACATAGGATTCAGTGCCTTCTGTGAACATGGTGCTGATACTGGGAGAGGGCATACATTGAGTCAAAGTACCAATACCTGTATATTCATCCATCCCAGAGTCTGTAAGAGAAAGAAGCTCACAAAATAGTTTATTGCATAAAAGAAGAAGTGCTAATCATCCCAACAGATGCATAAACATACAATCTGTATAAAAATGCAAGGAAAACTCTACCCCAATCAGCCCATAATACTTCAACAACTGAATCCATGAACAGCACAGTGGAAAGAAATGTCAGAGGAAGAATTTAGAAAGTTCATAGTTAACATGTTCAACAAGCTTAAAGAAGCTGTAAGAAATGGACTTAGAAAATACAGGAAGAGAAAGATCATTTCAATAAAAAGAGAGATTCTGAAAAAAGACCCAAATGGAAATCCTGGCAATGAAAGATGCAATATATCAAAATTAAGAACTTAATGGAAAACATCACCAATAGATCAGACCACTTTGAAAAAGATTTTTCAGCAATTGAAAATGAAGGAAATAATCTTTAAAATAAAGTAAACAATAAAAAAGAAAAATACTAAGAAATCATGACCAGAATATTTAAGAAATCTGGGATAAATTTAAGAGACCGAATTTAAGAATCACTGGGGTAGAAGATTATGGTTTGGATATGAGGTGTCCCCCCAAAACTTCTGTGTTTATGAAGAAATATTCAGAGGCAAATGATTGAATTATGAGGGCTGTAAACAAAGCTGTTCATCATAGTTTGAACAGACTAACTAGGTGGTAACTTAGGCAGGTGGGCCAAGACTGGAGGAGATGAGTCATTGGGGCATGCCCTGGATGGACTCATATTCTCCTGCACTTCAATCCCATCTTCCTTTCCCCCCACCTCCTTCCTGGTACCATGAACAAAGCAGCACTTCTCAACTTCATACTTCCACTTTGATGTTCTGCTCACTTTGTTCCCAGAGCAATGGAGTCAGCTGACCATGAACTGAATCTATAAAACCATGAGTTCAAAATAAACTTGACCACCTCTAAATTGTTCTTGTCAGGTATTTTGGTTCCAGCTGAGTAACATAGAAGGTAACAGAAAGTAGCATATCAGTTTTCAAATACTGGAAGAAAGAAACCGAGCTACAAATTCTATTTGGATCTGATTTTTTAAAGGAATTAAAGAGATAAAATTCTCTCTGAATAAATTCTCGGATAAAGGAAAATTAAGATAGCATTTTTTTCCTCATATATATAATCTTAAGCAATAAGCAATAAAGAAAGTTCTCAAAATAGAAAGATGATTTTATAAAAGGCCTGAAACTTTAGAAAGAATATAAGAATATAGAGGTACTTGGCATTTGAACAAGACGGTGTAGACCAGTTTATTCCTGCTCTTTCCAATATGAAACTTTCAAGTAATGGGAAAACCAAGGAGAATTCTGCCAGGTAGAAGAGGAAGGAGAAGTGGTATGATACCACATAACCTCAAGGAAAGCAAAACACTTTAGCTTCTCACCCCTCCACCATCAGATACACTTGACCTAGAAGTGACATCTCCTGTCTCTGAGTTGGGAAGAGAAGAGAGCTCAAACAGGATTCATTCTCACAATGTAAGATGTGTCTGTAATCACTGATAAAGGGGAGTCATAAACTCTAGTAACCATAAATCAGTACTAGGTAAATTGTCCTTGCCTACCAAGCTTAAAAACACCCTCTTTGGGCAGAGACACTGGACTGGTTCCTGTAAGGTAATAAGGAAGGATCAAGACCTAATGAAGGCAGATGAAGGAACTCTCCCCACACAACACAAGAATTTAGGATGAATTTTCAAACCTGGAAAGAGCCATGGTTGCCTGCCCTGGGCCATGGTTAGCATCAGATACAATCAGACACAACATTAGACTGCATCAGCCCAGTGGCAACAGATCACCAAGCAGGCAAAATTGATATGTCAAAGGTTTGAAAGCAAAACTTTTGTTAGAAATACATATTGAAGAAAAAGAAAAAAAAAAAAAAGAACCCCAACAGTCCAGGATCTACCTGCTAAACCTATCTAGGGTGATTGCTTTTTAAAATAGAAGATTCCAAAAGAATCAAAAGTACCCTAACATATTAGTCAGATTGTCTCTGGTACATTAAAATTATCCATAATATTGAGAACTGAGAACAACATAGGATGAACATTTCTTCAGCAAAGAAATGGAAGTTACAAAAAATCAAACAGTTTCAGAATGGGTAAAATTATGGGTAAAACTTATAAGACCATTCTCATGAATTTCCCCAGTAATGTTTAATAATTTAAACAAAAATTATAATACCATCTAATGTTGTATTAATATATGTAGATGAAATGTTTAAGAAAACTATATTCCACAACAGAGAGAAAAGGCATCTAATATAAATAAGTTTCTTATACTTTAAATGTGGTCAAATTTCAGTAAATTTGATAAGCTATGCATGGAAATTATAATAGTTAACAGAGCCAAAAGAAAACTACTTGGAGTGATTTCTAAAACAAAAAAGAAAAGCATAAATTTGAAATAGATCAAGATGAAAATCTAAAGAAATAGTTCAAGTAACTTAGAGGAAGATTGAAAAAGAAAAAGAACAAAAGAATAATATATTCAACAAACAAAATAAATGATAAAGTAGCAATTTGAAAATATTTTCCTTTTTAAAATGGCACACATTAAATTTCATGCTTATAGGAAATAGTGTGATCATTTAATACTGGTGTGCAATGTCTAAGGATCCAGTCAGGTATGAGCAGCTCCATCTCATTGTCGTTACCTTTTCTTTGTGATTAAAGTCTTTGAACTCTCTTTGAGCTTTTCAGAAAATATATAATAGGTAATTTAAATAATGTTCACCCTACTGTGCTATCGAATTCTAGAAGTTATCCCTCCTATCTAACTGGATTTTGTTGTCCTTTATCCAACTTCTATTTTCCCCTTCATCCTTCTCATCATCACTTCTAGAAATGACTGTTCTACTAGCTTCTTTGAGAGCATCTTTTTTACTTTCATGTGTAAGTGAGAACATTGATATTTTTTCTTCCTGTGCCTGGATTATTTAAAATAATGTCCTCCACTTCCATCTGTTTTCCACAAAAGATAGGATTTCATTTTTTGTAGATGAATGAAAAATAATCTTAAGCCCTACTATATCAATGACACTTTAAATGTAATGGTATTAGTTAAAAGATATTAGCAGAGTGAGAAAAACATTTCAAGAATATGTTTGCTATAGAAAATAAATCCAAACAAAATGATGTAGACAGGTTCACAGTAAAAGAGCAGAAAATGATTTGCCACACTAATATTAGTTTTTTAAAGGCATGGACACCCACATAAATATCAGATAAAGCAGATTAGAGAAAACTAAATTACTGTAGAGGAAGTACCTTACTTAATGATAAAATGAAAACTCCACCAGAAAGACAATACCCCTAAACATGTACCCACCAAAGAACAGAATTTCAAACACTAATTAGCAATAAGCAAAATCGGTAGATCCCAAAGGAGAAAAAGACAATCCACAATTGTAATTGAGGTCATTGACATTTCATTCTCAGCAACTGTCAAAATAACAAAGCAAAATATCAGCAAAAATATAGGAGAACTGAACAACACAATCAAATAACAAAATCTAATTGAGATTTATAAAACACAGAACTACTATATATTAACACCCATGGAAAAACAAGTCACCATGTCCTGAATCACAAAACAAATTGACTGATGTAACAGAATTGAAATCATGCATAATTTATAGTTTTTGATCACACTAAAATCAATGTAAATATCAATGACAGAAAACACAGCAGAGAATTCTCTAGACGCTTTGAGAGTAAGAATGCACTTCTAAATGACTTGAGGTCACAGAGGAAATTTACGGAAAATAAAAAATACATACATAGCAGTGAATTAAAATGAAAAGAAAACAAAACACTGGGTAACACTGGGTGTCTGGACAGCAAAATTTACAGCACTAAATGTTTACATAAGAAAAGTGGAAAGATTTTAGATTCACACTCTGATTTCCTCTTAATAAAATGGAAAAGGAGACATACATAAAGATAAAACAAAAGTAATAAACATCAAAGCAAAAATCAATGCAATTGAAAACAGGAAAGCAATAGAGAAAATCAATGAAACAAAATAAATGTAATTCAAGTCTGTTTGAAAAGGTTGCCAAAGGCTAATGCAGAATTGTCATATCCCTTGAACCTGTCCCGGCTACAACAAACAACATGACATATTCTCCTTGACACCAAAGTTTCTAATTTGTAATACACAGATAAAACAGTGTTTTCTACATGTGAATGAAGAAATATAGAAAATATAGAAGTGCAAGTCTCCATAGGCAAAGTAATGGGAATGGCAGAAAGGACCTTTGAGTCTGTAAAGAAGCAAATAGGACTCAGAGTGCTATCATCTCCCCACTCTTGCCAAGAGGGACAAATGAACAGCATTCCACCCACATTAATGTGCAGGGGTTTACTGCCTGTGCTTAAGGCTGTTGTGCACATACTTTTGTTCACGTTATAATTTTATGGCATTATTGATGGGTAAATATGGTGGCACTGGGAAGAAAATAAGCCCAAATCACTAGCAGAAGAATTCTAAAGCTTAGTTTGTAGATTTATAATTAATTGCAAAATAGTTAAAATCATTGCCCTCTTCACTTGTATTAGTGTCATAATTTGGTAATGTTTTATTTTAAGGCATTTCTTAATGCAGTACTGTAAGTGAACATTTTGGTTTGGCAGTTAAAGAAAACTTATTTATGACATTTATTAGCAATATGGAGCAAATAAATTTTATAGATGCATGTTGTTGGTGATTAAGTAACAGAGAAAATGCAAACTATGTAATTTTATATACCTAATGCATTTTTTCTCAATTTGTGTTTCATTTTCAAAATTATAGTGCTAAAAGATAGCAGACAAAATTAACCATGTATGGGATATTAATGAAAGCTTGTAATAGGGATAACAGCTTTTATAGAGTGGGATGATTATTTTTATAACCCAATTAAAATTTAAGAGTTAGTGTTCTTCCATTACTAAGATTGGATTTTCTTTAATTCAGAAGTTTTATATATTTTGCTTTAGAGTTTATGCATATGAAAAGCACATTTGGAAAATGGAGGTAAACACTTGTGCTTTAATTACCATGCAATCAGATAAAATTTAACATCGTCCTTCACATTTATTTTAACCCTATAAAAATATAACTTATTCCTAATCACTGTTTGTTTCTTAATAGAAAGTCAAGAAATAAAATTGACATGATTGAAGTCCATGTTTACATAAACAATAGGTTCATTCAGCTCTGCTGTGTTTGTCAAAATTAGTTTTATTTATTGAGCCTGATTCTTCAACCTGTTGAAAGCATTTAGAAACTATGTGATATTTCATTGGCCATGATTATTTAAATAATAGGACTTGTCTTTCTAGGTGTGGATAACTGCCATTATATTTTTATTGTAAAAATAGAAGATAAAATTTATTCTTCAAATTACTTTCCATTTGCCTTGTTTTTTAAATTAAATGAACTAAACAGTGTTGTGCTCTAAAAATAGGGATTAATAATTCAACCAAAACCTGAATAAAAATGTTTACTCCGAAAGTGTTAAACACTTGACAGAAAGATATGTAGGAAGAACATTGGTTCCCAGATTCTAAGGTACATATAATATTATCACTATGTATTACATCACTAAAATAATAATCAAAATTAATATGGGTAGGAAACATGCCACTTCATGATCATACAATCCTTACCTAGGTGTTACCCTCAATGGAAGTAGCCAGTTTCCTTTCTCCATTTCCTTTGTCATCACATTCCTTGGAATCCTTCTTATCACACCGTCAGGAAAAAACTTTTATAGGCGCTGCTTAGTATTTTCAAAAATTTTTAAATTTAATTCAATTTACCTTAATTAACTATTTTAAGATTTACATGACAGTAGAGTGTGTTTTGAAATATTATGCATACATGGAGTACAACTTATTCTAATTAGGATCACATTCTCCACATGAGGTGGAGTTTCACTGCTTATCTATTCAGATATGAACATAGGAAAGTTATATCCCATTCATTCTACTATCTTTCCTACCAACACCTATTCCTGAGGGAGAAGCTAGGTTGGTCCAATTGCCTCAGTAAACCCCCCCCTTTTATTTCTATCATATCTGCCATTAAATTTTTATTGGTTCTATTTAGTTGTTTATGACAGAAGAATCCATTTTGATATAATTATATAAGGATGGAATATATCTCATTCTACTTAGGATCTCGTTCTCATGGATGTACCATATGGGGGGATTCACTGTGTTGTTTCCATATCTGTACATGGGGAAATTATGTCAGATTCATTCTACTGTCTTTCCTTTCCTGTCCCCCCTCCCCTCCCTCCATTACCTAATGTCTAATCTACTTTACTTCTAATTCTTCCCCTCCTCCCTCCCCCTTATTGTGGGTTAGCTTCCACATATCAGAGAAAGCATTTGACCTTTGCTTTTTTACGACTGTCTTCTTTTACTTAGCATGGTAGTCTCAAGATCCATCCTTATGCTGGCAAACATCATAATGTCATTCTTTTTTATGGCTGAGTAATACTACATTGTGTACTTTATATCACATTTGACCCAGTTATCCCACTCTTCAGGATATACCCAAAGAATTTTAAATCAGCATACTACAGTGATGTAGACACATCAATGTTTACAGTAGCTCAATTCACAATAGCTAAGCTATGAACTAACCTAGGTGCCCTTCAACAGATTAATGGATAAGGAAAACATGGCATATCTGCTATCACATTTAAACACCTAGATTTTGGAGGAAACAAGCTCAAATCATAGCAAATGTGAAGGAAGTTATAGAATAAAACAGTTTGCAATGAATTTTCTCCAATTTAGAGGGGAAAAAAAAAAACAAATCAAATGCTTTGGCACTTTCAAATTTCTATAAATCTATAAATCTAGATTTAAATGTATTTAAATCTAATAATATTATTATATTATTAAATGAGATCATCATAGCATGGGGATGTATTGCAAATACTGCTGCAATTTATCACCCCTCTCTCTACCCTTGATGCTTGCAAGGCTGATTTAAGTTCTTACAGGCAGGAGTTGAATTGAGTTCACCATTCCTTTAAGATAGGCTGGCCTTGGGACTTGCTTTGGTAAATAGAATACAGTATTTTTTAAAGATACTTCTCTCTACCCAATTCTTCTACCCTTCTCTCTGTCCTATTAGCCTATACTATTTTGCACCCTGTTCTTCTCTGTATCCTTATATTCAACTATATGTAAACACACCTCCTTAAACTTCTGTTGGGTGACACATCATTTAGAGGACAGCTAACATGCCCTCCAGTTTAAAAATGTAGTTTCAGCTGAATCAGTTAGTAACAGCCATATGCTGGTTTTTGCTGAGCTCTGAAGAAGGAGCCAGCTGTACTCAACCTTCATCTCTAATTGGCATAATAATGAACAAAAAATTATTTTGTTTTAAGCCACAAAATCTGGAGTGCGCTGTTATATAGCAATAGCTAACTGATAAAATTCTCAATAGAAAATTTCAAAACTGGACATTTTAACATAGTTCATTCAACATTATATAACGTAGTCTTTCTAAAATGTCACATAGAACAGAAGACAATCACATGATATTGGAAAAATGCTAAAATGCAATTTACTTAGTGTAACCCATTATATTTTAGGAAGTGTAAACTGTTTTAGAAAACTTTTAGGACAAGTTGAGTTTATTTAAATACAAAGCTGCCTTAGTGAATCTTCTTTATTTCTGTTCTCTTACTTCCTTTTAATATATTTAATATTTGCAAGTATATATCCAGTTGTATTTTTAAGTTTATTGTTTTTTTGAAACCATATTTTATTTACCAAGTTGTGGTTGTGCTTCCCTCTAGCCTTTCATACATGCAAATTTTGGGGTCTTCAATTTTATGTATTTCATCCATATAATTGGATTTCTTCATCTGTTAGCTGATGATTATCCAAAATTGATTAATTATTGAAAATATATTTTGAAATGATAATATCTTACATCAGTATAGAATGATGTGTGTGTGTTAAATTGAATCTACATTATACAGACAAATAATCCCATTCATTCACAGGCTTGAATCCAAAACCCAAAAGTCTATGGGTCTGTTTGGTTATAGAAATCCAATCTCTGTGATTGAAAATTTGTATTTGGAGGTAGCTATAAACACTATGCTTAATATATTCTCATCTTTGGAAGACACGATAATTACCATTACAATAATAACTTGTGTTTTGTTTTTAGAATGTCCATCAGGTGTTAAATTTTGCATCAGTAAATTCAAAGCTTTTCAAATTTTCATCTTCAGCTTTGTAGAGCCACTTTCAGAAGCAAGAAGTTAGGAATGTACATTTTCATTTGTTCTATAATCCTAGAAATTTTTGTTATAAGTGGTAGAATAAACTCCATTGTGGCCTACCAAATTAGCTTTACAGAGAAGACCCATTGGTGACAATAGATGAAAAAACAGCTTATTTAATAATCTTATTTTATCATACTAAATAGTCACTTAAATGTGTATTACTTACTCATAAACTTTAGAATCCCCAATACAAAATGTCTCCTTAGCAAATACAAATAACACCTAAAATACCAAAACATGTGCTTTTTATCTTCATGGTTGTTATTTTCTGATTTAGGTTCAGCCTTCTCTAGAGGCTGTTAAAGAATGCATACATTTTTGCTGACATTTTATCACAGCAATAAAATGAGATGGGGAGCTATACTCAAAAGGCCACTAAAATCAGTCAGTGTGTTTACTGCAGAAAACAACTGCTTGCCAAACAGTTTAGAAAAAAATCACTAAAGTATGACTAGATTTATGTGTGTGCATTTTCACACAAAGCTCTCAATTTGTAGCATGTTTTAAAACATTATAAATATCTTACGTATACAAAGATAGCTTCAGTTAATACTATTGTTCTTATAACATGCTTACCTTAATTTATGATAAATTATCCATGGACAGCCAGAAGAATTTGAAAATTTTCATTTTAAAGTCACACAAAAATCTACACACAAATCAATGTCCCTAATTCTGTGCTTCTTATTCAATTTAATGTTTTCATTGGTAAGGGTTATTTTGCCTAAAACATTACAAATTCTCCTAGGATGCTTCAAGGAGTCTAGCAAGTAGTTGGCAATATTCCCAATTGTATGCATCTACATACATCTACAGTAGGAAAAATAATCATCTGAACACAAATTTATTGTGAATAGAGCTGAAATACTTAAGTAGCAGCAACATTGTGTACATTTTAGCCATTGTACAAATTTTAGTTGTATAATTAAGCAAAATGTTTTTTACTGTAATTTTTTAGAAATATTCTAAAAGCAGAAAGTGAAAGGAAATCTGAAAACAAAATTCATTCAGTCATTAACAGCACCATGTGTCCATTACATTCCTTTTAGCAAATATCAAACACAGTCCTTCACATCACAATAAGACAGTCAGTAATATCTTTGAAACTTATTCCTGGATATACAATGGGTCAAATCAGATCTATACCTTTTTTGCCTATTATGACAGCCACTTGGGTTTTTATACAAGTTAGGGTTGTCATAACTTATATACACACATGAGTTTTTTGTTGCTGTTGTTGTCTTTTTTGTTATTGTTGTTTTGGTGATAAATACTGAACTATAGTAGCCTGAAAAAAAATAAAAAAAAATAGTTCAGTGAATCATATAAATGTTGCCATTCTGATAATGTAGAACTGGTTTCTAATAAAGAGTGACAATGAAATGACACATTTGTTTACAAAAGACAGTCAACATTATTCTTCATCTCAAATAGGTGCCTTGTGGGTAATGTCCATCCTCTTAACCCCTGATACAAGCTTATCTGAATTTAATGGTAATGAGTTTTTCTAATCACCACAGATATGAAATTTGCAGATCCCAAAGAACACACTTAGGTCTTAGAAAAGATGAGGGGAAACAAAGAACGGGGTGGGGAAACAGGGTCCTTTTCTTTTGTGATCATCTTTATGGAACACCATTACTCTCTAATTCCTTAACAATGATTTGAAGTTTCCTGTATTTTTTCATTCTTTCGTCATTTTTTTGGTCATCTCATCTTGAATACATAGGGAGACATTTATTATCTGTTGCTATGTATTTCTTTTGCTCTGTACTGTTTTCAGATCTTAAGTATTTTTAAATATTAGGATGTTTTTGTAAACCTAATATTCCCTCTTATTGGCCCATTTTCTTGCCATCTCTTTCATTTTCCTGGTGTTTTATTTACTATTCATTCACTATTTGTGACACACTTGAAATTGTTTTCAGTCTTTCATTTTTTTCCTAACATACCATATAAAGGCCATAATGACTTCTGAGCATGGTTTCAGATGGATTCCACAGTATTTCAATATTAAGAATTTAGTTATCATTCAGCTAAAAATATTTCCTATTTTTTAAATTTTCATTTATTATATTTAAACAGAAGTTAAACATACTTAAGTGAATGTTTGATTTCAATTTAATTGCAGTTTTTAGCGAATGTACTCTAGGCTTTGCCTCTTTAAGACTAAACTTTTATTTGTTCTAATTAGTTGTACATGATAGTAGAATGCATTTTGACACATTGTACACAAATGGAGCACAACTTCTCCTTCCTCTGACTGATGGTGCAGAGTCACACCAGTAGTATAATCGTACATGTATATAGGGTAATGATGTCCATTTCATTCCACTCCAGTTCTTTATTCCATACATTTGGGAGGGGGCATTACCACATAATAAGGGAAAAAGAATTTATTTGAATAAAATCCTCATGTCAACTAAAGACTAACTTCAGGCTCTTCATCTCTAGTCACAGAACAACTGACCTGCATACATATATTGGGGAAGGCCAATTATCCTTGTCAAGATGATAACTTTTTAATCCCTGCTGGTCTTTTCAGCAGGTCAAAGTCACCAGGCACCAAATGCAGACTTACTTTCTCTGGTGTGAAACTTGGTCTTGTTATTAATTGTTTTAACCTATTTCAATATAGTGAACTTGTTTTAAATTCCATATCCAAGGACTTAGTTACCTGGATCACCTGCAGAGCTATTTCAATTTGTTTTCTTTTGTTTTAGCGTTTTGATTTTTGCCCATCCCATGTTAATAATAGGACTTTTTAAAAGTTACATATTATACTCTGTATATGAAAAAATTAGAATTCTATAGATCTTTTCATTTTTCTTGAGGAAAGAATTAAATTGCTCTTTGAAAACATCAAAGTAAGAGTATGCTGTCTTCTCAACAAACAACTAGATGTTTTTGAGCCTGTGTTGTGGGGCACCTCTTTTTGGTTCACATTTTTAGGGAAAAGCCCTTCTCAAGTCTCATCTGAACGCATGGTCCGTTGATTGCTGTCTTTTCTCCTCACCCTTCCTTCAGTCCAATTCAGTTTCCCTGCAACACAAGATTACTGCAAGTGCTTAGATTTTTTAGTCACTTAGCAATTGCTTTCTGATTGATTTCTTGACCTCCTGCTCCCATTCCTTTTAGGATTTACCAATGACCTAGAGCATTAAAGCATTCAGAATTCTGAAATCACTTCTCTGAGTTGTTTTTCTTTTTTTTCCTCCAGAACTCCTATCCTTGACATCTTGTATGCCTAATTACTTATAAAAACAAAATTTTACAGCCCCTTGTAACAGTATATCAAGCTCTAAGTTTCTGCTTTCTCATTGAGCTTTATGACTTTTCCTGAGATTTAGGGAAACAATCCCCCCAAAAGATGGTATAATTCTGGCTTCCTGCAATTTGTTTCTCTCTACCCTCCTGTTCCCTCAAGTTTTAGTTACTTGGTCTTCTCTGATACTGAGTACCAGATGTGCTTGGCACGTCCTCAGTTTTATGGATGTGTTTTTCTGATTCATGTTATTCAGAAGTAATCAGTTCTGCAATACCAATTTATATTATTTCAATGCAATGAAATCTTTAGTACTTAATGGGCCAGCATAGGAATTATTTTATTTTATTACTAAGCATATATTTGAAGGGAAAATAAAGACCATATTCTACAATTACTGCAAGATGGTTTTCACATAATTAAATCCCAGATCCTACCCACACATTAACCTAAGGGAGTTAGATTTTATTTCTTTAATCAGAATTTTAACACTATAAATCACTTTAGAGATTGAAATGTACAATTGGAGATTCCATTTTGATAGGAAATCTTAAGCTGCTATTATCTTTTTTTTTCAAACACAAAGGTAATAAAAAGCAAAATGTTTGCTTACATAGCTGTTACGAGTACAAGTTTGATCACAAAAAAAGTTGTTAAAATCCTAACACCCAGTGCCTGTGAATGTGATCTTACTGGGAATCTTCAGAGACTATGCTGATTATCAGATAATTAAGTTCATAATCATTGGGTGAGACCTTATCCAGTATGATTAGTGTCCTTGTAAAAAGGAAGGTAGAGTGAAGAGGATATAAAACACATTTACATGTTAGGGACTGTCTGAAGCTCCAAGTCTTGGGGAGAAATGCAACAACAGATTCATCCTCACAGTCCAGAGGAGACAATCCTGGAAACTCTAGGGGCTTCTCCCTCCCAGAATTGTGAGACTAATTGTGTATAACTTATCCAGTTTATG
>JAJEJO010052083.1:434042-445469 GCA_020662805.1 Glaucomys volans | reverse complement strand
TCATCTTACCCCAGTTAGAATGTCTTTTATTAAGAACACAGGCAACAACAGGTGTTGGCGAGGATGTGGGGAAAAGGGTACACTCATACATTGCTGGTGGGAGTGCAAGTTGGTGCAGCCACTCTGGAAAGCAGTGTGGAGATTCCTTAGAAAACTTGGAATGGATCCACCATTTGACCCTGCTATCCCACTCCTTGGCTTATAACCAAAGGACTTAAAATCAGATTGCCTCAGTGATGCAGCCACATCAATGTTCATAGCTGCTCAATTCACAATAGCTAGATTATGGAATCAACCTAGATGCCCTTCAGTAGATGAATGGATAAAGAAACTGTGGTATATATACACAATGGAATATTACTCAGCCATAAAGAAGAATAAAATTATGGTATTTGTAGGTAAATGGATGATGTTGGAGACTGTTATGCTAAGTGAGATCAGCCAATCCCAAAAATCCAAAAGCCGAATGGTCTCTCTGATAAATGAATGATGATGCATAATGTGGGGGGGAAAGATGGCAAGAATGGAGGAAAGATAGCTAGCATAGAGGGAAGGGAGGGGTGGGGGCAGGTGGGGGGTAAAATTAATAACAGAATGTGTGACAGATCCCATTGCCCTGTGTACATGCATGAATGCACAGATGGTGTGACTCTACTTTGTGTACAACCAGTGAAACAATAGCTGTACTCCATTTGTGTTCAATGAATCAATAAGTAAATAATAAAAAAAATTTAATAAAAAAATAAATAAAAAAGTTGTATTTCCACTCCCCCCCAAAAAAAAAAAAGAATTAACTAAGGGCCTGGGGATGCAGTTCAGTGGTAGAACACTTACCTAAAACCCACTGCACCACAAAAAAATCATCTGAGCAAGTTGCCTAACCTCTTTGTTTCCTCACTCTTTAAAATGCAGACAAAAAAGATTATTTCCCAGGGCTGTGGAGAGAATCAAAGTAAATGATGTCTGAAAAATGCCTGGTTCCTTGTAGACACCTATAAATGGTAGCGGTTATTATCATTGTTGTCTTGTTATTGTTAGCACTGTATTCACTGACTCTGAATCATCACTGATTGTTCAATGCATCATTATTTTATGTATCACTAAGAAAGAGAAAAAAATACTGTCATTTAAATTATGACTCACCAGGACTTATACGATGCAGGCTGATTTCAGAGACATTAAAAAATTAAATTTCTTGGACCCTGTCTGGTGATAGTTTCTTATCCTGTGATTTGGTTCCAGATGTGTGTTCCCTTGTGGAAACTCATTCATTGTGCCCCATGGTCTGTGTACCTTCTGTATGTATGTTACACTCCAAAATGATGTTTACATTAATATAGGTTAAACCTGTGCAGCATGAAATGGGTAAAACTTTGCCTTGGCCTCAGCATTAGGTAGTATACACAATAGGCACTTCATTTATGCTGAATGAACAGATAAATGACAGGGAGTAGGACATAGCCATAGTAAGGTAAAATATTCCTTCTGAGGTCTCCTGAAAATGCTAGTCCAGAAAGATTCATTTTCCAGAAGTGGGAGACATCCATCCCAAAGTCATTCATCAGAGGAAGAAACTGCCAAGAGTATAGTAAATGGTGGGGCCAGGATTTGAAATGATTCAGGCCTTTACCCTTATTATATTATTATACTGTTTGGGTAGGACCAAGGGCTGCTCCCCATCACCCACAAACCCCTAGATTTCCCTCCAGATCCAGGCAGGCAGAGGTCATGTCTTAAAGCACTCTCATGAGTTATACAGGTTTCCTGAACTCCTGGGTATTGGAGGACCTTGCCTGCCAGGGATAAGGTGAGCGTGTGAGGACCAGCATCTGACTTTTCTAGAAGGAATAAGGGAAGGAAAGTGTTGCATGGTGGGTCTTAACACTGTTGACTGTTCTATTCATGGCAATCAGGGGCTAATGGAACCTCAGACAGACCAGCCATTTCTCCAGTAAGCTCATAGAGTGACAGAGAGAGAGACAGTTTGAGAAACTGACAGTGAGTTTTTCCCAATGCTGTGAGGCAATGAACATGCAACTGAATGACAGTCCAACTAGGACTAGCTGGGGTTGGTGGCCTGGCACTGGAGAAGGGCTGAGGGTCTCCTGAGGCTGAATGACAGATGACACATGATCCTGCTGCTGACTTGAGTGTCTGTCTGGAAGTTGTAAATGCCTGATTACTGCTAGGACTCACACCTGGCCTGAGGGAATGTCTGTATGTTGTACTTTCTGGCCCTTGTGTAAGGGAGGGCTAACCTGAGGGGATTTCAGGATGACTGATCAACAGGTTTGTGGTTGCCTGCTAAGCATTTGTATCTGGTGAACAGTTGTCCACTTTGACTGCATCACATGCTTGAGGGCCTGACTGAGTCCTCTGATCTACTGATCACAGGTGGTGTGAACAGTGAGATGCTGAGAATGACTACCAGGCTGACTGACAATATGGTGAGAAGTAGATTGAATGAGACAGGTCACAAGCCAGCTTACTGATAAACATAGCTTCCTGACTCCTTGACTGTATGTGGTTATTGACTGTTTGCCCTGATAAAATCTCAGCCTCTCTGAGGCTCCCAACACATTATAAAATACCAATTGACTGACCTGTGGTGAGATACCTTGCCTGAGACTGACTGTAGGAATCCAGCTTGACATGACTAAAGTCATCTTGGTTGTAACAGCCATCTTGCCTACCAGGTAACCTTAGCACTTATTTAAAACCCTGTAGTGGGCTGGGGTTGTAGCTCAGTGGTAGAGCACTTGCCTTGCATGTGTGAGGAACTGGGTTTGATTCTCAGCACCACATATAAAAAAATAATAAAAATTCACTGACAACTAAAAATAGTTTTTAAAAAACCCCTAGGACAAACAAAATCTTAAGATAAATCAGGCAGGCATTTCATGCTGGCTACTGAAGCCCAGATTTTTTTTTGACTGACATTGAATGTGTGTGTAGTTTTTTTTGTTTGTTTGCTTGTTTTTGAAAACCCAGGTATATTCTGGTTGGCCTCAGCCAGCTTAGCATATAAACTCCTTTCTCCCGTCTCAAAGTATGGAGAATCTCCTGTCTTGCTGTCACCTAACATGTGTTTCTGTCTGTAAATCCCTAATAAATTGACTTTGTGTAATCCTGGATCAGTCTAGCTCTTTAATCTTTCCACACCTTCCACCTTCAGCAGCCAGTTCTCCTCATACACCAGGTTTTCCTTACACACCAAGTGACCTACTAACAGGTAGCCAGGAGACTGCATCATACCTCCAGTTGCTGTGACTATTTGCTTTAAGGGCTAGCTTGGTGTTGTGACTGATCATGATGTAAATAAGGAATAACCTGAGGGAACTGCAGCGACCAATTGACAGTGTGACTGCCAGACAGGGCTATATTAGAAGCGGACAATGACAGTTTGTCCTAACTTAATCCCAACCTTCCCAACCTGAAGCAAGGCTGAATACTGTAGTTTATGAGGTTCGCTCTTGGTGGAACCACAGGTGGTCCCAGGGCAAGGGTAGATGGAGAGGAGGGCTGCTTAATTGGCTGAAAATATGATGGGGACGGTTTCAGGTAATGACAGACTGGCTGGCTAACAGCACCAGAGGGCACAAATGGATGCTACTATTGACAGACAGAGAGAGTGAATGGGGAGGGAGGTCTGAATGGACACCTGTCTAGGGTGACTGACCTATGGTCTGCTTTGAATTTGGTGACCCATTGTTCAGTTATAAGTGGCACTAGTCCACCCTGGGAATCACGGACTGCTTGGGGTTAAAATGTGAGAACGGACTGACACACTGAGGTAATTGGGGGTCTGATAGAACAGAGAATCCCCCGTATGACCGGCTGACGACGTGATTGGCTATCAGCATGACAGACAGACCGGCGTACGGGTAGGGCCTGGATCAACCTCAGCCACCGCCGTCACTGTCGTCGCCGCCGCCCAGACGCACTCTGGGAAAACGCGGCGAGCACCCGCCTCCGGGACCGATCCGGTGGTGGGGAGGGGTACGGTCACCGCTCGCCGGTTGGTCCGCGCGGGCGCTGCTGGCGGGGAGGCACGGCCAATAAGCTGCGCGTTCCCGGCCACGCCCGCGCGAGCTCTCTTCTCGCGAGGCCGGCTAGGCCCGAATGTCGTTAGCCGTGAGGAAAGATGGCGGAAAATTTAAAAGGTGAAGTAGTGGCGGCGGAGGCACGGGCCCGTTGGCCGTGCCGGGTGGGCTGGAGGGGTGGTGTAGCGGGCTCGGGGTCCCGGCGTCCGAGACCACGGAGCCGAGAGCCGGAAGCCCAGGGCGGAAAGGATAGGGCTCAAGGAGCGCGGGCCTGGCGCGCGGGGCTGGGCGGGGCTGAGAGGAGGGGGCGCGCGCTTCAGAATGAGTCGGGCGCGGGGCTAAGTGGGGACCCGGGAGGCTTGCGCGCCTCAGATCACGACAGGCCCGGCGCGCGCACGCGCGGGGTCTTGACGGGGAGGCCGCGCCCGCGCGCGGGAAAATTGGCCCCCGGTGACCGTTACCCTTTCGGTGTCCACGCGAGACGCCGGAAGGAGAGGGAGGAGAAAGGGGACAGATCACTCCCTTAGAGTTGGGGGACTGATGAATCTTTAGCAAGGAAGCTATCGCCTTCTCTGCGTGATGTGGGAAGGGTTTGGAATAGAGGATTCCCCTCAAAGAAGGGAATGGGGCCTCCCTAAGAGTAGTACTGGACTCCCCAATGTGTGGTGAAAGAGGGGTGATTGTGTGTTGTGGGGATTCCTCTGCATGAATAAAGCTTTGAGGAAGGGTGGATTCCACAAGTGGGAGCGGGACCTCTGAGGTATAGGAGAGCAAAGCGCTGGTCAGTGCAGAGCCAACAGCTGGAGATGTTAGTTTGGACCACTTCAGTGGGGTTTCAAATGCAAGTTAAGGGCTTTGGAAGGGACACATCATAGGGAAAGAGTAGCATGGGCACAGGTTGCAGTCTAGGGAAAGAGTAGCATGGACACAGGTTGCAGTCTAGGTTGCACACTAGGCCTTGCTAAGTGTGGGGGAAGTTGCACACAAAATAATTTTGAATGGCTTGTCTATGTTTTTAGGTTGACATCTACAATGTTTCATCATGAAGTTAAATGTTTAGTGCTTGTCAAGAGAGGTAGAAATGAGAAACATTTTTTTAAAAGGTGGAATAGGATGTGAACTGGTTACTCTGAATCAAGAGTTTTGTAACAATTTCTAAAATGGCTTCTTAAGCACATTAATGAAAGATGTGCCTTGAATAAGAAATATGCATTTTTACATCCCTGTATTTTGAAAAAAATTTGGTGAGCCCCCAATAACATTTCGGATATACTTAAAAGAATATATGTCACTAACCTGTATTGCTTTGTGTGTTCCTGAATTCAGAGCACAGCTCTTTGCTTGAGCTCTACATCTTTCACCTATTGTGAAAGATACAAAATTAAAATGTAGTAGTGTGAAAAAGATTTACTTTATGTATTTAAGGTGCCACAAACTATTATTAAAGGAAGCTTCCTGTAATATAGTATCATTCCATACTCCTTATGTATAATTCAAAAATCTAAAAAGCCCTGAAAATGTGTACCTTTTTCTTAAATTTGGTACCATTCATAGTAAAAGGAGATTTTAAAAGTTGGACTATTAAGTTATCCTATATCTTTATCCCATATCTTTTTTCCTATTTAGTGTGAAAAACTCATACTTTTGCTGCAGAAGTGTTTGATTATAGCTTGTGGACCCTGAACACACTAGGGAAGTTAGCTTAATAAATGGGATATACCTAGCACTATACTTGTAAAATCCCTCAAATGTGAATTCCCAAACACATGTGGCCCAGAAATTACAGATAAGGTATTGAAGACCAGTCTTTCCAGTTACGCCTTTGTTTGGTGTCCTGTAGGTTTTAATCGTATCCCTGCCCCACCTGCCTTAGGGCAATGCACCCTACTGAGATGGGGGGGGGTTGGTCTCTTTCTTTTGCAAAGTAGAGAGAAGGATGAGCTGGTCTTGAACTGAAGGTGGGTTTTCAGAATAGTGTAGGCAGGCAGTTAGGAGCTCTGGGAGTAGATTCCTTTGGGACTAGCCTGTAAGAAACCCTACCTTGACCCCTGCTACAGAGATAGCCTTGGGCATTGAGCATTGGGATTCAAGGAAAAGACACATTTAAGGGTCTCAGCATTGGGCAAAACCTGTATATTAAATTTCTCTGACTTCTAGGCAGCAGTCCATAGGATGTCCCAGAGAGGATCTGGGGCCCTCCTAGATCCCTGGCTTGGCCAGACTGCCAAGTAACAGATATTTTCACCCACCTTGTTCCAGGATGCAGTGTGTGTTGCAAGTCCTCTTGGAATCAGCTGCAGGATCTGTGCCGCCTAGCCAAACTGTCCTGCCCTGCCCTCGGCATCTCTAAGAGGAACCTCTATGACTTTGAAGTCGAGTACCTGTGTGATTACAAGAAGATCCGAGTAAGTCTGGGTCCAACATGTCCTGGGAGAGAGCAGGTCTCAAGGAAATTGACATCCTGCCCCCTTTGCCCCTCATTGCCCTCTGTTTCGAAAGAGAATTTTCTCCTCTGCTCCTTCCTTGGGGGAAAACATGAAGATACCCCCTTATCCCCATTTTACAGGTGGGGAAACTCAAGCAGCTTTTTGAGGGCAACAGAAGCCATAACAAATCCCCAAATAAATCTTTCTTCTACCACCCTAGAAATACAGAACAATTGCAGAGATGAGATGCTGAGCCCAGGAGGGGAGATGATGATAGCGAATGGTTATTGAGCACTTTCAGTCTGCCAGGCACTTCTTCTCAAAAACTCATTTAATCTTCCCACTGCGCTGTGTAAGTGGCAACAGTTAATCATTGCCAGAGGAGGTAAGCCAGGATAGTTAGGTGAGCAGACTGGAGCCAGTGTGCTTGGGTTCAAACCCTGACTGAGTAATTACCCAAACTCTCAGGACTTCATTTTCCTCATCTGTAAAACGGGGAGGACTAGTAGTATCTACCTCAAAGAGTTGTGAGGATTAAATTTGTTACTAGGACATGTCAGTTGCTTAGCCCAGTACCTGCTACTTTATACGTGGTAGAGAAAGGTTAGCTATTTTCTTTGTTGACTCAAGGAAACTGAGGCCTAGCAAAGTTAAATTAACTTGCCTAAGGCAACACAGCCAGGGAGCTACAGATGGATGACTTGTACTCAGATGTCTAACTTTAGAATCTGTGCTATTAAACTCTGTCCTCTAGCTGCCTCCCAGCAATAAAAGCTCCCTCTGGCCACTGTGTGGAGAACAACATATAGGGACAAGGGCAGAAATGGGGACCAGTGAGATGGTTCCTGGGCTCCTGGGGCTTGGAGAGCCATAATGGTAATTAGATAGTTTGAAGGGGTTGGATTCTAGATGTATTTGGAAGGTGGGGCTAACGGGATGTGCTGAGGGTTAGATGTGGAGTGTGTGAACAAATGATGAGTCAAGGATGACTTTAGGATTTGGGGCCAGAATAGCTAAAAGGAAGGAATAAATGATGGGGAAGACAGAGGAGGGAGTAGGTTTGGAAGGCTGCATGAAAAGTAGGAGTTGTGCATGGTGGTACACGCCTGTAATCCCAGCAGCTTGGGAGGCAGAAGGATTGCGATTTCAAAGCCAGCCTCACAACTTAGTGAGGCCCTAAGCAACTTAGTGAGACAGCAGTTTCCCAAAATAAAATATAAAAAGGGCTGGGGACATTGCTTAGTGGTTAAGCACCCCTGTGTTCAGTCCCTGGTACCAAAAAAAGTAGGAATTTGGACAGATAGTAAGGGGGAAGAGTGGGAGTTGAACCTAAAAATCCTCATTCCTGAGCTTCATGCTTTCTAGCCACTGCACAGAATCATTCTATTTTTTTATTTTTATTTATTTATTTTTTAATTTTTTATTTTTGGTAGTGGGGATTGAAACCAAGGGGCACTCCACCACTGAGCCACATCCCCAGTCCTATTTTGTATTTTATTTAGAGACAGTGTCTCACTGAGTTGCTTAGGGTCTTGCACTAAGTTGCTGAGGCTGGCTTTGAACTCGCGATCCTCCTGCCTCAGCCTCCCAAGCCGCTGGGATTACAGGCGTCCGCCACTGCGCCCGGCCAGAATCATTCTAGAAGAGGGGTGGGAAGGGGTGGATTGTCCCACAGGTCTCACCACTTATGGTGACCCCAAACCTTTGTCGCCTCCAA
Source organism: Glaucomys volans (assembly GCA_020662805.1). Taxonomy (NCBI): domain Eukaryota; kingdom Metazoa; phylum Chordata; class Mammalia; order Rodentia; family Sciuridae; genus Glaucomys; species Glaucomys volans. The sequence continues at coordinate 437,283 of JAJEJO010052083.1, read as the reverse complement.
TAGGAACAGGAGTATTACCTGGTAAAGTGGCGTGGATACCCTGACTCAGAGAGCACATGGGAGCCACGGCAGAATCTCAAGTGTGTGCGCATTCTCAAGCAGTTCCACAAAGATTTAGAAAAGGAACTGCTTCGGCGGCATCACCGGTTGAAGCCACCCCGGCACCTGGACCCAAGCTTGGCCAGCTACCTGGTGCAGAAGGCCAAACAGAGGCGGGCACTTCAGCGCTGGGAGCAGGAGCTCAATGCCAAGCGCAGCCACCTAGGACGCATTACTGTGGAGAACGAGGTGGACCTGGATGGCCCCCCACGGGCCTTCGTGTACATCAATGAGTACCGCGTTGGTGAGGGTATTACCCTCAACCAGGTGGCTGTAGGCTGCGAGTGTCAGGACTGTCTGTGGGCACCAGCAGGAGGCTGCTGCCCTGGGGCATCCCTGCACAAGTTTGCTTACAACGACCAAGGCCAAGTGCGGCTGCGAGCCGGTCTGCCCATCTATGAGTGCAACTCGCGCTGCCGCTGTGGCTATGACTGCCCCAACCGCGTAGTACAGAAGGGCATCCGCTATGATCTCTGCATCTTCCGCACAGATGATGGGCGTGGCTGGGGTGTACGCACGCTGGAGAAGATCCGCAAGAACAGCTTCGTCATGGAGTATGTGGGAGAGGTAGGGAGATGGGACTGGGCATGTGTGTAGCTGTTCCTACCATGCATTTGCAATGTGTACACCCAGCTTCTGCACTATGTACTTGAAACCTTCCTGCTTTCCTTTTGGGAAAGACCCGAGTGGTGGTTCTGAGTGTTGTTAGGATAGCAACATCCTGACAGGGGCTAGTATTCCAAGCTGGGACACATCAGCACAACCATGCTGGTAGTGAAAAGAACATTGAAGTACCTTCTGGACAGGGGTGGCTTCATAAGGGTATCTAGCAAAGAAGGAAAGTGGGAACTGAGACATAGGTAGTAATCCTCTCAGAGGCCATGTGGTCTGAAAGCACAGGGTTGTATCACCTGAAAAGGCATGTCCCCTTCTCATCTTACAAGAGGCAATCTTATCACAAGCAGCATCTGCCCAAGGAAACACCTTTTACTACACTACAAAAAGGAAGGTGAAAACTCTAGAATAGAATAGAGACACTCCTTGGACAGAGATTGGCTACCACCTGTAGACTTTCAGGTCACCCTGGGGAAAGACAGGGTCCATTAGGCAGGCCAACTGCTGTAATGTACAACCCCCAAATCTTAGTGGCTGTGCACATCAGGAGTTAGTTCACTCATGAATTGTCCAGTAGCATTTCACAGTGATTCCAACATTTAGGTTCTTTCCCTCTTGTGACTTTCCTGTGCCTTTGAGTCTCTAAGTCACTGCTAGATCCTCAGCATTGCCTGGCAGGCAGGCCCAGTGTGGGACAGATGGGAAGGGTTCTAATGGCTCAGGTCTGGATGCAGTGCATGTCACTTCTGCCCACGCTCTGTTGACTGGAACTGAGTCATTGGCCTTACCTCAGTGTAAGGGAGGTGGGGGGTATGTGTGCTTTAGCTGGTGTGCTCAGGTGCAAAACAGAAGGGGTCTAGGTGAGTAATCTGCAAGGGATTGCACAGAAAGTGTCACTTCCTGACATGGAACATGGTGATCATTTGTGAGGGAGCAGTTCTTTTTTATGTATATCTGTTTCATCCACTAGGAGATATTTAGCATCTCTGAACCTTGACCATCTAAATCTATGCGTGTGCCTTGTAGTCATGACAATCCCAAATACCTCCATATATTTCCATAGGTCCCCTAGGGGTGTGATATGTTTGAGAAGTGACAGAAACTGACCTGAGGGACACAAACCTAAGAATGTCCACACTGTAGTAATGACACTGATAGTGAGGAGAGGCTCCCATTTTGAGAAACCAGAGAGTAGAGAAAGTCAGACCCCAGAAGGACAGAGAGTCTGGAGGCAGAACAGTTTACACCAGAGAAGGACATAACTGTCTGGACAAGGGGACAACCATATCCCAGATGGTCTGCTAGAGGAAATGGCCACATGCTGGAGGGCCAGACAGTCTGGAGGAAGGAGTAGGTGTCCACACCCAGAGGGTTCCTCCCAGCAGAAGGAGGGATCCTCAGAATCTGCAGGAAGAGGTATCCACATCCTAGAGTGACCCAATGACCTGGAGGAAAGGCTTAAGCTCTCCATACTACAGAGGGCCCTGACTTAGGAAGTGTCCGTACCCTGAGTCAGAAAAAAAGACATGTCCTCACCCCAAATGGATCTGGACAGCCTGGAGCTTAGGTTTATACTGGTAATCCCCCTGACAGGCTGAAGGAAGTTTGCACACTCTTAGCGACCTGATACTCTGGAGATTGCCAGACCTCAGAAGGGACCCCAACCACCTGGAGAAGGATGTATGCTTACTGTGGGTGGCCCCTGACAGGTTTAGAGGGAGAAGTATCCAGATTTCATAGGCCCTGGGCAGTCCTAGATGCTATATTAAGCAGGAAGCATGGTTATTTGGCCTAACCATGCTGAGTGGAAGAAAACACACAGGTACCTGCAGGAGGAAGAGCCTACAGCCCACAGGCAACCTGAGTTCCCTGGGTTTATTGTCCTCACTCTCCATCCAGAAACAGCAAGGTTTTCAGGGGCCTTCTCACACTTCCTCACTCTTCCCACTCTCCACACATTCTCTTCACAGTTCCTTGATCTACTTGATTACATTCAGTGACTTTCAGGCCCCCTCTGGCACCCTAAGACCTATGAGTCCTCCCAGTGATGCAGCACATCTCTAAACCCTGCCAGAACCAAATTCATCTTCCTACAAGGCCTTGGAGGAGGCAGCACAGCAAAGTGGGTAGGAGAGTGAGCTCTGGAATTAGCCTGCCTGAGATTGCATCCCTTATCACCTCCCTCTGCTTCCTAGTCTGGAAAATGGGAGTGATAATAGTATCCACCTTGTATGCTTGTTAGAGGCATTTATCTAAAAAATTTTGGGCTGGGGATATGGGACAGTTGGTAGAGTGCTTGCCTTGCATGCACAAGGCCCTGGGTTCAATCGCCAGCACCACCAAAAAAAAAAAAAAATTGGTGCATTATATTTACATATAATAGAGAAATTCATGGTGATATTTTCATATCTGTACATAGCATAATTTACTCAATCTCATTCCCTAGTAGTGTCTCCCCTTTTCCTTCCTTTCCCCTGATCACCTTCCTCTACATTACTGGTTCTCTTTTTTTTTTTTTTTTTTTTTT
>JAJEJO010052083.1:381433-433942 GCA_020662805.1 Glaucomys volans | reverse complement strand
AGGGACACTCGGCCACTGAGCCACATCCCCAGCCCTATTTTGTATTTTATTTAGAGACAGGGTCTCACTGAGTTGCTTAGGGCCTTGCTAAGTTGCTGAGTCTGGCTTTGAACTCGCGATCCTCCTGACTCAGCCTCCCAAGTAGCTTGGATTACAGGCGTGCACCACCACGCCCAGCTACTGGGTCTCTCTTGTTAGGAACATTTAACTAGTTTTGTTTTGTTTTGTTTTGTTTGGTACCAGGGATTGAACCCAGGGGTGCTTTACCACTAAGACACATCCCCAGTCCTTTTTTATATCTTAAAGTTTAGAGAAGGGTCTTGTTGAGTTGCTTGGGGCCTTGCTAAATTGCTGAGGCTGACTTCCAGCTTTGAACTCAGGATCCTCCTGCCTCAGCCTCCTGAGCCAGTGGGATTACAAGTGTGGACGACCGTGCCTGGCTTAACTAGTTATTTTATGTGAAACAGTGCTCAGTACACAGTAAGGCTTGGGTGTTGGGTGGTAGAGTTCAAAAGTCAGTAAATCCAAAATGCTCAGAAAGTGAAAGGGTTTTTTTGTAACCCATCTGGCTACAAATTACAACCTGACCTCTCATAAAGGGCCTATTTATAGTCTTTGTTATTCTATTTGGGGTGAATATTCATATATTTCATCACAGAAATATTACTTTATTATGTGGCACTGGCCCAGATACTTCCAGGGTGCTATGAAACCTGGATTCTATACTCTCCTTCCCCTCTGGGGACACAGACAATCTGCATTGACAGTTCCTGCCACATAAGCAGCCCTTTACTCCTTTGCACCTTCAACCCTTCCTTGTTTGGTCCACACTGACATTTTTGCAGAGCATTTCCACCCACACCCAGCAGAGGATGTTAACACATTTTATGCATTCTTAAACATGTACTCTCTTCATAGTTTAATATCTCTGAAATTGATAAGTCTTAATTGATTAATTAAATGATACCATATCATTTAATTGGCAGTTTTTCCTCTCAGTACATAAAATGTGCGTCTTAGATTCTAATAGGGTACAAGTTCAACTACTCATTAGTCTGTTCCTAACAAAAACACTTCGTATCTATGTTCTCATTTGTGTCCATGATCTAGGTTCTTTTTTGTTTTTGTTTGTTTCTTTTTTTTACCATGCTGGAGATGGAAGCCAGGTCTTGGAGCATGCTGGGGTAGCATTCTACCACTGGGCCATATCCCAGGCCCCTTCATGATCTTGTTTGGTCTTTACACAGGTCCTGTCAGGTTTGGATTTTGTCATTGTCATTCCCATTCCATAGATGAGAAAATGGAGGCCCAATGAGGTTTAGTAACTTTCTCAGAGTCACAAAGCAAAAGAAAAAAAGGGGGGGCCCAGGGGCTGGAGTTGTAGCTCAGTGATAGAATGCTTGCCTAGCATGTATGAGGCACTAGGTTTGATCCTTAGCGCCACATAAAAATAAATGTTAAAAAAAAAAGAGCCCAGTGTCTATAAGTGGTGCTCTGCCAGGCCTGCTGGCCTTTTTTTTTGGCTAAGGACACAGAGAGAGAGAATATTTAGGATCCCACATCCAGGAGGAGAAGAGAGGCAGCTGATTCCAAGTCTTCTAATTCCCATTCACATTGGCAGCCTGTCTAAGCTGCCAGCTTCTAGGCTGTCTTCCCAATGGTCTGTGGAGCTAATAGGGGTCAGGGATTGGGATAAATTTATTCCCAGGTTTTCAGGGTAAACCACCCACTACAGGGTGGGACTAAAAAGAAGGTAAGAGAGAAGCAACCGTTTGTGCCCTGGAGGGCTTATAGTATGACTCACTCTTGGTGAGACTGGGGGAGCAGGTAGGGGCAGAACAGGCGGGAAGATGGAACCCAGGGAGGCATTACCCCTGGCTTGGGGAGGGGCTACAATTAAAAAGATGGTTCAGATAGTAGTCAGTATGCTGGTGAGCTGAAGAGGCTGCCCTTTGATCTCAGGGTTTAATGAGAGACTGCTGGCTTCTGAGGTGGGCTGGGAAGCAGGAGACCCAGAGCAGTCCCATATGAGCCAACACCACAAAGTAGAACACATTTTCCAGGAGGTGGAGGGAGACTGACCTCTGCAAACATCACCTCATCATGTTCCTGTGGCTTTTTTTAAGGATTGAACCCAGTGGTGCCTAACCACTGAGCCACATTCCCAACCCTATTTATTTAGAGAGAAGGCCTCATTATATTGCTGAGGCTGGCTTTGAACAGGCAACCCTCCTGCCTTAGCCTCCCGAGTCACTGGGCTTACAGGTGTGTGCCACCTTCCCCAGCTTCTTGTGGCTTTTGTTGCATCCCTCAGGAGAGTCCCCCCTCTGGTGGCAATGCCCTTGTACAAGCCTTGCTTTAGAGGATATATGTCTTGCATTCTCCCTCAAATTCCCCCTAAGCACTCTGTTTCCTGTTCAACATCTTGCACTCTGAGTATCTTGACTCCATTTGTCATCTGTGACAACTGAGAGTAGGGATGAGGCCTATGCTCTGTGTCTCCCCCACCAGACTGTGACTTTGTCAGCTGGTACTAAGCACAGTGTAGGCCTCAATGCTTAACACAAATCCACCAAATGGGCTTGGGTTGTAGCTCAGTAGGAGAACACATGCTTATTAGCATGTACAGTTCCTGGCTTCCACCCCCAACACCACAAATAGAAAAAAAAAGTAATGAGTAAACAAAAAAAAAATTGGGTGTGAGGGAGCTAATTTCCTCTATGAAAAGAGCAGGAACAAGATATGGTGAGCAGTATGGCCCCTGGGCACTTGGCATATAGCATAGGCTGGAGGTAATGGCATACTGAGTACACCAGTGTGGCCATCATTAGAGAACACAGTGTGGTCACACATGAAAGGGGACAGATTTGAAAGCTGGAAAAGCATGGTCCCCAGGTCACAGGAGGGAGGGTAGGGAAGCGTCTTGGGTTTGAATTTACTGTTGGCAGGTGGCTAAGAGGTGGGCAGGGGATCTCTTAGGAAGGAAGAGGGAATGAATAAGAGGTATGGGGGAAGACAGCATTAGAGCTTCCTTAAGTACAGCACTTGGACAGAGCACAGGTCACTGTTCTAGAGAGCAGAGGGGGAAAAAAAGCAGTTATTGCTATGCACAACCCATATTGGCTATGGGTTGTGCACAGTTCTGGCACTTGTCTCTAAAGGTTGGGGAGAAAGGCAGGAGGAAACTCAGGAGTGGGGGCATCCCAGGCTGAGAAGGAGGCAGACTTGGGTACAGTGGGATCCCCACCCAGAGTAGGGTATAGTCAGCCACATTTGGGCACTGTCAGAGGCTATAGTTACTGACCCTGGGGTGGGAGGAGAGGGGACCTGGGTCCAGAGAGGAGAGATCTGTTTGAGTATGGAATAGAATTCATCAACAGCATTTAGGAGGCAAGGACCAGTCAGAGCTGGGCTGGTGGAGCAGCTTCAAGTTTACTAGGACAATAGGGGACCCAGCTGGGGAGCTGACATGGGAGGAGGTGCCTACTGCTCTCCCAGTCCCAGTTGTTGGCACTGCTCTGAAGGAGAGCTTCTTGGAAAGGAGCTCTTCTTGGAAAGGAAACTTTGGTTTCCTTTCTTTCATTCCCACTCTTTTCTGCTTGCTCTCATTGTCTTGACATTCAGTGTCTTAAGTTTTAGGCATCACCTTCTTGCCAGCCATCTCAGACTCTCAGGGATCTTGGCCTTGGACTTTCTCCAGGAGCCTTTGTCATCACTCTGGGCTTTCATACAAAGTTCATATGTGTTTCTCACTCTTTCTCTGCTTCTAGTTCTCTTATGTGAGTCTCTTTCCCATTTACTCAGGCCCTTTTCCCTACCATCACAGGTCTCTTTCTTCCCCTCATTCCTGTGTCTTTCTGGCCACCTGGCTTTCCGTTGTGCTGGGTCTTGCATTGGCTCCCACCCTCTTGCCCTGGATCAGGTTTTTCCCCCTGTCTCCCTATGGTACTCTGGCCCTCATTCTTTCTTGCCCTGGCTCTGGCTCTCTCTGTGTGTCTCTGTCCCCGTATTACTCTGTCCCAAGGGTTCATCAGGCTTTGGGACATCTCAGGCAGTCTCACTGGACAACAGAAGGTGGGGTTTTGTTTCTTTCGTGTCACTCTAACCCCTCACCATTGAGAGACTCTTCCTACCATCCAGAGGCTTGTGGGGAGGGGCAAGTGGGCAGCCCCTGATAGGGCTGATAGACCCATCGCATCACAGTCCCCCAAGTGTTTGGGGTGGGGGTGCCTCCTGCTCACTGTTCTTCTCTTCCCAAGGAGGCCAGGCCACTGGGGTCAGGGGCAGGGCTGGCTATCAACCTTGATTACCATCTCCCTCACCCTTTCCCCAGATCATTACCTCAGAGGAGGCGGAGCGGCGGGGCCAGATCTATGACCGTCAGGGTGCCACCTACCTCTTCGACCTGGACTACGTGGAGGACGTGTATACTGTGGATGCCGCCTATTATGGCAACATCTCCCACTTTGTCAACCATAGTGTGGGTGCTCCCAACAGGTGGGGAGGGGGTTGGGAGGGGCAGGTCAGGGCCTCTCCTCACCCTCCCACTGTTCTTTCTCGCCCAGTGTGACCCCAACCTACAGGTGTACAACGTCTTCATAGACAACCTTGATGAGCGGCTGCCCCGCATTGCTTTCTTTGCCACAAGAACCATCCGGGCAGGCGAGGAGCTCACCTTTGATTACAACATGCAAGGTGGGGGTGGCAAGGGCCCAGGGGCAGGGGTACACGGTGATGTGGGATGGTGAGGACCCCACCCCAAGACACACCAGTCACTCAGAGAAGCAAGGGAATTGCTTTAGCTGGAGATTTAAGATGCTCCTCCTGACCCCCAGTCTCCTGTCAAGACTCTTAGAACTCTGCCTCCCCTATGGTGCCCCAATATTTCTACCTCCTGAGCTCCAACCAGAGTTACTTGTCCCATCTTCTCTCAGGCCTCCTGGGAAAGGACATGTGACTGGAGAGTTAAGGCACTTCTGGCTCCCATCTGGACTGAACTACCCCCGCCCCTCTCCATTCTAGCCCCCTGTGACCTTCCTCAGTCCGAGCCTTTGGAAAACCAGTCCTTTCCTTGACAGACTAGCCATCTCTGAGATACTCAGGGTGAATCTGGGGCAGGAGGATTCATGCTCCTACCCAGGTAGCCTTCCATTCCCCATCTGACACAACCCTCCTGGTTCCCTGACAACTACCCACTTCTCCCAATAGCCCTTAACCCCTGGCCTGAATACACCTTTGGTGCTGTGCTCAGGCTCTAGCCCCAAACCATCATCCCTAAGATCCCCTCCTAACTTAAATCCTAAACCTGCTTCCAGCTCCCAAGATCCCTGGGTCTCCTGGTATAAAGGGTAGCAGGATGCTTCATCCATCCTTCTAACAAATCCCCTCCCTCCCCCTCCTCCTGGCTGTGACTCCACAGTGGACCCCGTGGACATGGAGAGTACCCGTATGGACTCCAACTTTGGCCTGGCTGGGCTCCCCGGCTCCCCCAAGAAGCGGGTCCGTATTGAATGCAAGTGTGGGACTGAATCCTGCCGCAAATACCTCTTCTAGCCCTGAGAAGATGGAAGGGGTCTGAAGCCACCAGCCCCTCCCCCAGTGCTTCCCTCCTATGGGGGAATGAACGCCAGGGCCTCGCCTGCCTCTACCTGCTCCCACCTGCCCCCGCTCCCACATGCTCCACCTGCTCCAGGGTCAGGGCTGCAGTGAGGACCAACTCCAGGAGTCCCCTTTCCCTGTCCCAGCTCCATCCGTGGGTTGCACTTACAAACCCCTGCCCACCTTCAGAAGTACCTTTTTCCCATCAGGATTTTCTGCAGTTGGGATTCATGACCTGTGAAGTAGGTCCAAGGGGTGAGTCCTGCCCCAGAACAGAAAGATGTTTGTTTCTGCCTGGAGCCTGAGGGATGTGCTGCAGGCCTCCTCCCTATTACCTCAGGGTGTGGGGAAGCAACACCAGGGCAGGCAGACATCAGAGCCCAGAGTTTCCAGCCTGACATGAAGATGGTTCTCCAACCACAGAACCTTTATACGAGTGAAAGAAAAGGGGGTTTCCAGGGCAGGGGCCTGAAGCTGGTTTCTGCCCATTGTGCTTATGATGCTGGCTAGTGTTGGCCTTAACAGTCATAGGATCTCTGCCAGGCCTGTACATCTGAGAAGTGGATGCCCATGGCCCACTGACCAGTGGGAGGAAGGTGATCTAGACTCTCTAGCTCTGAAGGTGGCCAGGATTTGAGTTCTGCCTTCAGGGAACACAGAGAAGATGCCTCAAGCTCTCAGAAGCACTGGGTGCTAGGACCCCTGCCCTGGGGTGTGGTGACTGCTAGGACTACTCAGAGCTGGAACCAAGACCTAGATAGTCCGTAGATAGCACTTAGGAAAATAATGTGCGTTGATGGGAAGCTGATGAGGTGCACCTGGTCCATGTGGATTGTCTCAGGGAAGCCTTGAAAACCACAAAGTTGGATCCCAAGGGGTGGATCCCAGAAAAGGGCCCATGTGGTAGAAGGCAAAGTACAAGCCAAGAATGGGGGAGAGCCTACCCATTAGGATACAGTAAGGCAAAAGGAAAGCTTCTACTTCCCACCAGCCTCAGCCTCCAGCCCTTTGTGCTCACCTTGGGTCCACTGGTCTCAAATTAATTGCCTACAAATGTACAAAAGGCGAAGGTTCTGATGGCTGCCTCGCCCCTGCTCCTCCACCCCTGTGAGGTCTTCTCTAGGAAACCTTTATTGACTACCTGTGCCCAGAGTGTCCCTATGTGAGACTGTGCACCCTGCTACCAGATCTGTGTGTCTATGTGTCTGTCCCGCCCTTGCCCCCAAGGCTGACCTTCAGGCATGGACTGAATGTGGTTCTCCTCTTGTACACCCCTCAGCCCTACCCAGCCTGGAGTGGGCATCAATAAAATGCATTGTTGACTGAACAAGCCAAGATGTGGGAGATTGAGGGTCTTGTGGGATTTAGGGTTTGTGAGGCTTGGAATTGGGTTTGCCCAGGAATGTGGTCCTCAACCCTTAGCCATCTTACTTGAACCCTACTTTGGGCCTTTATAGTGTAGTACACCACTGTCTACAAAATAGCTTGAAATAAAATAAGCTTTCTTCATATTTCCATTTTAAAATGCATTTAAAAAGCAAACCAAATGCTGTACTTTCTAAATGGATAAATCAATATCACTTGCCATAAGCAAAAAATAACTCGCCAAAAAAAAGTCAATACAGTGGAGATAAAGAAATGTGCTAAAATTCAAACTGGACCTTCCCTACTCTTACAGGCTTTGAATCCAATGCCTGCCTATTGCATTCAAAAAGAAAACGTCTTGTGCCTGAAGAAGGTTTCTCTACAAATATTTATTGAACATGTGCCAGAGTATAAAGCAGAGAACAAAGACACAATGTTTCAAATCATCATTTTCATCATTCCTCAACCTGAATGGGAGTCTCTGGTTTTGCTCAGAGACCTCCCATGCTATGACATGAGGCTCAGACATTTTCAAAACTACCATAGGTAACAATCCCAAACGGCCCAGAGACCTCAAACCCTGGGTACCTAGCACACAGCCTCCTAGACCTTAAGTCTTTGGTATTGACTCCAGACCTCAGAGACCTCACACCCTGGGATACACACCTCCATACAGTGCAGAGTGCTCAATCATGGACAAAGACCTCAGTTAACACAGACTTCACTGGAACTGGGGTTATGGCTCCAAGATCTCACATAATGTCTCTCACCCTAGGATTCAGACCCAAAATACACCCAAGAACTTTCCTTCTGTCTTTTGTGACAGAGATATGTAAGCACCTCAAGAGACTTTATGACCTAGAGCCTCACACCCTGATCATGTCTAACAAACTGCTCAGTTTTCACATCACAAATGTGAATGGCTGAGGTGTCATAGCCGAGAACCGATTGCCCAAACACTTGAAGATTATGCAACTCTGAACACAGATACTTTTTTTGTTTCCTTGGTTGTTTTGTTTTGTTTTGTTTTGTTTGTTTTGTTTTGTTTGTTTTGTTCTGTTCTATTCTGTTCTGTTCTGTTCTGTTCTGTTTTGTTTTGTTTTGTTTTGTTTTGTTATGTTTTGTTTTGTTTTAGATGAGGTCTTACTGTTTTGTCCAGGCTGGCCTCAAAACTCATAGGTTCAAGTGATCCTTGTGTGCTACCATGCCTGGCTACTTAAATGGTTCTGAAATACCTTGGATAAAAACTCCCAGCCGGGCGTGGTGGCGCATGCCTGTAATCCAAGCGACTCAGGAGGCTGAGTCAGGAGGATCACGAGTTCAAAGCCAGCCTCAGCAACTTAGCGAAGTCCTAAGCAACTCAGTGAGACCCTGTCTCTAAATAAAATACAAAATAGGGCTGGGGATGTGGCTCAGTGGTCAAGTGTCCCTGAGTTCAATCCCTGCTTCCAGAAAAAAAAAAAAAACTCCCAAATCACTCAGAGATACCCTAAAAACCATCATTAAAAATTCCAAAAACCTTGTTCCCTAGAATATAGGGCCATAACAACTCAGAGACACAGACCCCAAGAGCTTAGAGATCTCATAGCCTAGATACAGACCCTGTTCAGAATTCATATCCTGGGGACAAATCTATATGCAGGTCAGAGACCTTGCACCTTCTGACAAACTCCTGAACAGTTCATTGAACACCCTAAGGATAGAACTTCTGAGACCTTGTGCTTTGTAACCCACATGATTACAGACCCCAACAAAACTCAGGGACCTCACAATTGGGAATAAAGAATTTCTCAGAACCTACAAACTAGGACAAAGATGGTGAAATTGTTCAGGTCTTACACCCTCTCCTCAGACCACTAGAGACCTCATATCCTGAACATGATGAAAACACTCTGAAATAACATATGCTAGAACACTGAACCTATATGAATTCAGATACCTCATAACCCTGGACAGATTCCCATTTAGAGACAGCAACTGCTAGACGCAAATTAAAAAAAAAATAGCTCACAGGTGTTTGAGACAGATCAACAGAGCTTGGAGGCCTCACACTGATTCACAGAAGAGATCAGAGACTTGAAGATCTGGATACAAACCTTCTACATACCTTAGACTCCTCACATTCTGTGATGCACCACCCACCCAAATAACTCTGAGGTCACATAGCCTGGACACAGACTCAAAACAGAAACTTCATATCCTTGGCTCAGATGCCCAACAGCTCAGAGTCTTCCCCACTACTTTTGGCAGGAGGGCAGTACTGGAAATTGAACCCAGGGTTTTGCACATGTTAGGTAAGCATTCCATCACTGAGCTACATCCCCAGCCCCCTTAAAAGTTCAGAGACCTTGACCTTGGGGAAAAAAAACTCTAATGACTCAGAGACATGATACCCTCCCAAAAGGAACAGGGATGTCCCACCTGAAAATATATCCTAAACAGGTGATCAGGGGCCATGTGTCCTGGGACACTGGTGACTAAACAGCTCAAAGATCTTACAATGTAAATACAATCACCCAAATAGCTCAGTAAACTCACCCCCATGAATGCAGACCAGAAAATGCTCAGAACCCTCGAATTCAGGATCAGAAATCCTCTGAGACCTAGGATATAGACCTCAAAATATAATTCAGAAACTTAATATGCTGGATGCAGAATATCAAATAATTCAGATCTCAAATTGTGGGACATACACAGCCAAATAGATCAGAGACTTCACATCCTGGACATACACCAACAAACAGACCAGGGACCTTACTCCCTGTGATATACAAATGAAAACAACCCAGAGAGTTGAAATTCTAGGAAGCACACGCCCATAAAGAACAGAGACCTCACATCCTGTGACATACAAATAGATCAAAGACCATTCACCCTGAAATACATGCCCACAAATATTTCAGAGAAATAACATTCAGGGTGATATACAGATAAACAGACTATGGACCTCAATCCCTGGGACACATGCACACAAAAACACCAGACACTTTATATGATAGGACAAAAACCCACTCACACCCTGGGACAAACCAAAAAAATGCATCAGGGACTTCACATATTCAGACACACATGCACAAGGAGAGCACACAAAAGCACATCACACACCTGACAATTATGATGCACACACACAAGTGACAACAGTACTAACAACCTGGGAGTATACCCATAAATGGAGTAGAACCCTCAAGCCCTACACAGTACTTCACAACTGTGTGAGTGAGTCACATGCTGAAAAATATACCCAGAAAATACAGTGGATCTCACAACTCTGATATATACTTGGAAACACATCAGGGAGCTCATGAATGGGGACACACACCCATAAACAAATCAGAAATTTCAAATCCTGCATAACCACAATCAAGTCTGAGACCTCATGGGCCAGAAAAACACCAGAAACAGATACTAGACTTGACATCCTGGAACACAGAACCACAAAGAGAACAGAGAGCTCATGTGCTGGTCGATCCATTACACCAGAGAAGAGACCTCCACCATCAGACACACACTCACAGAGAGATCACGGAGATTCCATCCTGGGATGTGCACCAACACCCAAACTTATCACAATATGGGACATTGTACTAATTTTTATATTGTTGCAGAAACATACCAAAACAATCTTTTTGTTGTAAAACAACACATTTATTCTTTTCCATTTCTGCAGGTCAGAAGACTGATGAGTTTTACAGGGTCAAAGTCAAGGTGTTAGCTAGATGTAGTGGCATGTGACTGCAGTTCCAGCTACTGAGGAGGCTGAAGGAGGAGGATCACTTGAGCCCAGGGCCAGCCTGGGCAACATGGCAAGACTCTGTCCTTAAAAAGAAAATGAGTCTGAGAGCAGAATATGTTACATGATCTCCTTTATGTATAAATGACCTAAACATAAACATTAAAAACCACAAAAAATATTTTTTAAAAAGTCAAGGCATTGGTAGGGCTGACATCCCTGTGAAGTTCTTAGAGAAGAATCCAGTTCCCGTATAATGCCCATATTCCCCAATTCACTGCTCCTTCCTCCAGCTTCAAAGCCAGCAGCATTTTGCCTTCAAATCTCTCTCCGCACTGTGTCTCCGTCTCTCTCTTTCTATATCCATCTACCACTCTCTCTGATCTCTGTTTGTGTTGTCACATCATCTTTTATCACTCTGCTTCCATCACTACATCACCTTTTCTGACTCTCACCTTCATTCCTCTCTCATATAAGGACACTTATGATTACATTGGGCCCACCCAGATAACCTAGGATAATTTTCCCCTCTCAGGTGTTTAGTTTAATCACAACCACAAAGTCCCCCTTTGCATTTAAATTAGCATATTCATAAATTCCTGGGATTAGGAAGTGGACATCTTCAGAGGTGCTATTATAATACCAGCCACCAGAGACAAACATGCACAGCAACCAGCTCTCAGATCTCATGTGAGTAATGCACTCCAAATTGAACAAACACCTCCCACTCCCTAACAGACATCCAAAAAGAGCAGAGAGACACATATTCTGGGACATATACCAAAAAATGTTCAGAGTTCTCAATTACTTGGAATAAAACTCACAAACACATGAGAATCCACCAGCTGGGATGTATACACTCAAATAGAACAAGAGACCTGACATGCTAGGATACACTAAAAGATCAGGGACCGCATATTCCAGGACATATTATGTACCTGAATAAATCAGACTTCCAGAGCTAAGGCACACATACACAAACACACACACACACACACACACACACACACACACACACTGCAAGGAGAAACACGTTCTTAGACTTTTACCCGTATCAAGTCAGGTATCTTACAAACTGGTATGTATATCAACAAGTGGGGCTGGGGTCATAGCTCAGTGGTAGAGTGTTTGTCTAGTCTCTGTGAGGCACTGGGTTCGATTCTCAGTACCACATATAAATAAGTAAGTAAGAAAAAGGTCCATCAACAACTAATAAAATATTTTTTAAAAAACAAGTGAATAGAACTCATGCCTTTGAAAAATGCATACAAAGAGATCAGACACTCATACTGATATATACTCACAGACCAGAGACTTGATGTAAGAAAAATGACCAACAAGAGATCAGAAACCTCAAAACATACAACATGAAACTATAAACAGGTTAGAGGCTTTACATGCAGAATTTGTAAACCCAGAATAAAGAGAGACCTCATAGCCACAGACAAGTCAGAGATTCCAAATCCTATAATAAATACCCATGATACTTTAGTTCTCATGGGCTAGGGAAAAAATGCCATAAACAGATAACAGATCCAAGATCTTGCAACATATAGCCATAAAGAGATTAGAGAGTTTATATTCTGAGACATACT
Organism: Glaucomys volans; assembly: GCA_020662805.1. Lineage (NCBI taxonomy): Eukaryota > Metazoa > Chordata > Mammalia > Rodentia > Sciuridae > Glaucomys > Glaucomys volans. Next base: position 421,654 of record JAJEJO010052083.1, on the reverse strand, counting down.
TACAAACAGAGGTTTTCAAACCAGGGGAAATAAACCACAACAAAGTTCAATGATTTTGCAACCTACACACATACACACCTCAACATATCAGATGTAGATACATCAGCAAACAAGTTATATATATGCTTAGAAATATACCTCCAAATTTCAGTGATCTGACAATGCCCTAATAGCTTAGTGAAGTTACAGCCTAGGATGTACATCACAAAGGTCTCAGAGACCAAGCTGAGGGTATAGCTCAGTGGTAAAGCAATTGCCCACACACATGAGGCCTTGGGTTAAATTACCAACACCACTGCCAAAAAATAAAAATAAAAATAAAGCTCAGAAACCAAACATGTCCTAGGGCATGCTTTCACAATTAGATCAGGAAAACTCAGATCCTGGGGGGATAACCTCAACACAGATCAGAGACTTCACAGCCTGGCTCATTCACCAGTGAACACCAAGTATATCGTACCATAGGACACTACCCACAAATAGATCGCATCGTGGTACACACACCAACAGACAGAACAGAGTCATCACAACCTGGACATGTACTCACAAATATCAGAGGCTTCAGTTCATGGGACCTAAAGCCATGAACTCCATACCCTGAACATACATACTAAGAGAGATCAGAAACCACACATCCTGGACCCAGAAACTGATGAGAGACTTCATAGCTTCAGACATACATCCTCAAATAGGTGACAAACCTCACACCCTACTTCATTCACCTGCAAACTAATCAGAGAATTCATAGTATCAGACACACTCCCATAAATACATCAGGGAGTTTACATCCTGGAACATACACCAACAAAGATGACTGTTAGCCGGGCGTGGTGGCACACGCCTGTAATCCAAGTGACTTGGGAGGCTGAGTCAGGAGGATCATGAGTTCAAAGTCAGCCTCAGCAACTTAGCAAGGCCCTAAGCAACTCAGTGAGACCCTGTCTCTAAATAAAATACAAAATAGGGCTGAGGATGTGGCTCAGTGGCCGAGTGTCCCTGAATTCAACCCCTGGTTCCAAAAAAAAAAAAAAGATGACTGTTGACTTCACAACCTGGACACGTAGCCACAAACACATCGGAGACTTCAAATGCCACAAATAGTTCAGAGCCTTAACATTATGTGACATACAGTATCAAATGGGTCAGGGAACTGAAATCCTAGGATATGCACCCACAGACAGATTAGAGTCCTACACATGAATGCACAGAGATCATAAACTTCAAACTCTGCAGCACATATGTACAAACAGGTCAGAACATGAGTCATATAAAAAACTGATCAGATAGTTCACATCCTGAGATATACTCCACAACCAATGCAGATACAGTGTGCACCTGACACACACACACACACACACACACACACACACAGAGCAGAGACCTCAAATCTGACAATGTAGACATGATCAAAGTCAGAAACCTCACAGGCCAGGAAAACACCAGAAACAGATTCTAGACCTGACATCATGTAACCTAGACCCATGAATAGATCAGAGAGGTCATGTTCTGGGACATTTACTAGCAAACAGATCAGAGGCCTCAATGCTAAGATATACACCCACAAAGATCTCAGGAACCTCACACAATGGACATACAAACTTAAAAAGATCAGACACTTAATTCTGGTCTATATATAACCAAACAAATCAGAAACCTCATGTCATTGGAAATATTCTCCAAAGAGATGACAGACCTAACAACCTGGAATACAATCCACAAACATCTCAACATCTCACCTATTGGAATATTATCCCCTCATAATCAGCTCAGAGATGTCACATCCTATGACATGCACACACAATTCAGAGACAACAAATTCTGGGACATACACTAGCAAACTTTCAGAGACTTCTCTCCCTGGTTTAGACACCTGCACAGAGGTCAGAGGCATACACCTTTGGTCACACACAAACACATCTTGGAGTCACATCCTGGGATATTTGCTAATACCAGGTAGAAATATCACAACCTAGGACAATATATTTAATTCCCATTGCTGCTATAACAAGTCACAATCATAGCATCATATAACACAAATTTATTATCTTACCTTAATGCAAGTCAGAAGCCAAAAATTGGTTTTAATGGACTAAAATCAAGGTATCAGCAGAGCAGCATCATTCCTGGAGGCTCTTGGGAAGATCTGTTCCCTGGCCTTTCTACTTGTAGAGCTGCTTGCACAACCTGCCTCTGACATCACATCAGTTTCTCTGCTTCTGAATGCCCTCCCTCTCTCCTATAAGGACCCTCAGGATTCCACTGGGCTTCACACTGTGACACAAGGATAAGGAATCTCACATTGCAGGACATAAACATAGAAACAAATCAGTGGTTTTAAGCAAAAGAAAATACACATACAGAGTGGTCAGAATCCTTACAATTTAGGTATATACACCTCAACAGATTAGAGAACTCACATATACACAAAATTAGACTGGAGACCTCCTGTTCTAGGACAGACATACACCCACAAAAAGTTGAGATCACAAACTTTTGGGACACATACCACCAAACAGATCAACAGATGAGACAGAATTCCCCAATGCATATACCTGCATAGAGATAACAGACATCTACCATCAAACACACACACACAGACAGATTATGGAGTTCTCATCCAACATTGAGATAGACACAGCACAATCTGGGATACAGTTTTCTATTGCTGTGGAAACAAACTACACAATCTTTTTGTCGGAAACAACACAAATTTATTACCTTACATTTCAATAGACCAGAAGACCAACAAGGAGTTTGATAGGTCAAAAGTCAAGGTGATGACTGAGCCGACTTCCCTCTGGAGTTCCTGGGTGGCAGGGAATCCAGTTCTTGTAGGATGCCTAGATTCCCCAGTTCCTCCATCTTCAAAGCCAGCAATGTTTTACTTCAAATCTCTCTCTTTCCTCCCCCATGCATATTTCTCTCTCTTTCCCTGTGATCTCTGCTTCTACTGTCACATCACCTTTTCATAACACTTCTGTCACTACATCACCTACTCTGATTCACCTATATGCATTCCTCATAATCAGTTATGATTACATTGGCCCCACCAGATAATCTAGGATAATTCCTACATCTCAGGGTGCTTCTCTTAGCTGTGAGTGTGTGTGTGTGTGTGTGTGTGTGTGTGTGTGTGTGTTACTGGGGACCGAACCCAGGGGCACTCTACCGCTGAGCTACATTGCTAGTCCTTATTTTTATGTTCTATTTTGAGACAGGGTCTGCTAAATTGCCCAGGTTGATTTTGAACTTCTGATCCTCCTGCCTCAGCCTCCCTAGTTGCTGGGATTATAGGAATGTGCCAATGCACATGGGTTATTTTAGTTTAATCACAACTGCAAAATCCCCTTTTACCATGTAAATTAGCATAACCACAGGTTCCAGTCCTTAGCATTGGACAATCCATCCCACAGCTGCAGAAAACACATTCTTTTATCAGAACATGAAGCTTTTCCCAAAATAGGTCATATATTAGGCCATAAAGCAAGTCTTGAAAAATCAAAAAAACTGAATTTTTTTTGTATCTTATCAGATCATAATGGAATGAAGCTAGAAATCAACAGCAAGTAAAACTACAGAAATTATATTATAAACAAGCCAAGTGCAGTGGTATCCGCCTGTAATCCCAGCAACTCGGGAGGCTAAGGCAAGAGGATTGCAAGTTCCGAACCAACCTCAGCAAATTAGCAAGGCTCTAAGCAGCTTAGTGAGACCCTGCCTCAAAATAAAAAATAAAAAATGACTGGGAATGTAGGTAAATGGTAAAGCATCCCTGGGCCCAGTACTCATCCCTGCCAAAAAAAGACATATATAAACATGGAGAATGAGCAAAATACTTTTGAACAAATAGTGTGTCATTGAAAAAAATCAGGGAGAAATTTTAAAATCCCCAAGTCAAATGAAAATGGAAACACAACATACCAAAACCTGTAGGATACAGATAAAGCAGTACCAAGAAGGAAGTTTATATATGAGTTCCTACTTTAAAAGAACAGAGCCAGGCATGATGGCACATACCTGTAATCCTAGTGTCTTGGGAGGCTGAGGCAAGAGGACCACAAGTTCCAGGGCAGCTTTAGTAACTTAGCAAGATTCTGTCGAAAGATAGGAAAGAAAGAAAGGAAGGAAGGAAAGAAGGAAGGAAGGAAAGAAGGAAGGAAGGAAGGAAGGAAGAAAGGAAGGAAGGAAGGAAGGTCAGTCGGTCTTAAAAAAACAAGAACAAACAAAACCCCCAATCTGTAGAAGGAAAGAAGTAATAAAAATTAGAGCAGAAATAAATGAAACAGAGACTAAAAGAACAATACAAAAGATTAATGAAACAAATATTTGGTTCTTTGAAAGGATAAACAAAATCAACAAACCCTTAGCTAAACTAGCCAAAAGAAATAGAGAGAAAGCTAAAATAAATAAAATTAGAGATGAAAAGGGAGATATTACAACAGATACCACTGAAATCCAGAGGGTCATTAGAGAATATTTTTTAAAACCATATGCCAACAAATCAGAAAATCTAGAAGAAATGGACAAATTTCCAGATACGCATGACCTACCAAAATCAAATCCAGAGGATTAAAAAAAACCTAAACTACAACAACAAGCAGTGATATTCAAGCAGTACTAAAAAGTCTCCCAGCAAAGTCCAGGACTAGATGGAATCAATGCTGACTTTTAAAAAAGAACTAATAAACCGGGCGTAATCTCAGCGGCTCAGAAGACTGAGACAGGAGGATCGAGAGTTCAAAGCCAGCCTCAGCAAAGGGCAAGGCACTAAGCAACTGAGTGAGATCCTGCCTCTAAATAAAATACAAAATAGGGCTGGGATGTGGCTCAGTGGCTGAGTGCCCCTGAGTTCAATCTCCAGTCCCCCCCCCCAAAAAAAGAACTAATAACAATGCTCCTCAAACTATTCTATAAAATATAAAGGGAAGGAACACTTTAAAAGTCAGCCTATAGAATGAAATATGGCATTTGCTGGTAAATGGATGGAACTGGAGCATATTACACTAAGCGAAATAAACCAATCCCCAAAACCAAAGGCCAAATGTTTTCTCTGATATGCAGATGCTAATTCACAGTAAGATGGGGAGAGAATAGTGGTATTTTGGACTAAACAGAGGGGAGTGAAGGAAGGGAAGGGGGCATGGCGGTAGGAATGATAGTAGAATGAATTGGATATTATTATCCTAGTGCATATATGATTACATGACCTATGTAACTCTACATCACGTACAACCAGACAAATGAGAAGTTATACTCCATTCATGAATGACATGTCAAAATGCAGTCTACTGTCATGTATAACTAATTAGAACAAATTAAAAACATCAGTCTATGCAGCCAGTACTACCCTGCTACCAAAACCTGATAAGTATACATCAATAAAAAATGAAGCCAGCATGGTGGTGCATGCCTGTAATCCCAGCGGCTTGGAAGGCTGAGGCAGGAGGATCTTGAGTTCAAAGCCAGCCTCAGCAACTTAGCAAGGCCCTAAGTAACTCAGCGAGGCCCTGTCTCTAAATAAAATATAAAATAGGGCTGGGGATGTGACTCAGTGGTGGAGTGCCCCTGGGTTCAATTCCTAGTACCAAAAAAAAAAAAAAAGAAAAGAAAAGAAAAAAAAATGATAGCTGTGTGTCATGGCTGCAAGCCTGTAATTCCAGTAACTCAGGAGGCTGGGGCAGGAGGATTGCAAGTTTAAGTCCAGCCTTAGCAATTTACTGAGACCCTGTCTCAAATAAAAAAAAATTAAAAAGGTTGGAGTGGCTGGGGATGTGGCTCAGTGGTAGAGTGATAGGCTAGTGTGTATGAGGCACTGGGTTTGGTCCTCAGCACTACATAAAAACAAATAAATAAATGGCTGGGGATGTAGCTCAGTTTAGAGTGCTTGCCTGTCAAGCACAAGGCCCTGGGTTCAATCCCCAGCATGCAAAATAAATAAATAAATACATACATACATACATACATAATAAAAGGTGTCCACCTACAACTAAAAAATATTAAAAATACAAATTTATTTAAGAAAATTTTTTACAAAGGGTTGAGGATGTAGCTTGTTGGTAAAGCACCCCTGAGTTCAATCCCCAGTACCAAAATAAATTTTGAAAAATAAATAGAATCAAGAATGAAGGGTTGGGGATATAGCTCAGTTGGTAGAGTGCTTGCCTTGCAAGCACAAGGCCCTGGGTTCAATCCCCAGCACCACAAAAAAAAAAAAAAAAGAATGAAAATTGCATGATCATTTCAATAGATGCAGAGTAAGCCCTTGACAAAATTAAACATTGCTCCATGACAAAATCCCTGAATAAATTAGATATAGAAGGATCAGACCTCTATGTAATAAGGGCTGTATTCAACAAACCCATAGCCAACATCATAATGAATGGGGGAAAACTGAAAGCATTTCCTCATGAAATTAGGAACAAGTGTATCCACTCTCACCACTCTTATTGAATACAGTACTTGAAATTTTAGCCAGAGAAATTAGTCAAGATAAAGGAAGAAAAGGGATACAAATAGGAAAGGAATAAATCAAGGTATCCTTCCTTGCAGATTATAGGATTCTATATTTAGTTCTAAAGACTACACCAGTTAGGTGTGGTGGCACATACTGGTAATTCCAGCAACACGAAAGGCTGAGGCAGAAGGATTCTAAGTCCCAAGCTAGCCTCAGCAACTTTGCAAATAAAACTGCAACTGCAATTTGGAACTGTCTCAAATAAAAAAGTACTGTAATGTAGCTCCATGGTAAAGTGGCACTGGTTTCAATTCCCAGTACCCAAAAAAAAAAAAAAAAAAAAAAAAAACTCCACCAAAAGACTCTGGGACTGATAAACAAATTCAGCAAAGCAGAAGGATCCAAAATCAACATACAGGGCAAGGGGATATAGCTCAGTTGGTAGAGTGCCTGCCTCGCAAGCACGAGGCCCTGGGTTCAATCCCCAGCACTGCAAAAATAAATAAATAAATACAAAATCAACATACAAGAACAGTAGCTTTTCTTTTTCTTTCTTCTTTTTTTTGGAGTACTGGGAATTGAACACAGGGACACTTAACCACTGAGCCACATCCCTAGCCCTTTCTTAATATTTATTTTTTATTTAGAGACAGGATCTGGTTAAGTTATTTAGGGCCTTGCTAAGTTGCTGACGCTGGCTTTGAACTCGCAATCCTCCTGCCTCAGCCTCCTGAGCCGCTGGGATTACAGGCATATACCACCACACCTAGCTAAACAGTAGCTTTTCTTATATACTAATAATGAACTGGCTGAGAAAGAAATCAGGAAAACAATCCCATTCACAATAGCCTCAAAAAACACCTAGGAGTAAACCTAACCAAGGAGGCAAAAGACCTCTACAATGGAAATTATAAAACACTGAAGAAAGAAATTGAATACACTAGAAGATTGAAAGACCTTCCATGTTCATGGAGTCAGAGAATGAATATTATTAAAATGGTTATACTGTAAGAATAATAACAGAATGTGTGACAGACATCATTGCCCTGTGTACATGTATGAATGCACAGATGGTGTGACTCTACTTTGTGTACAACCAGAGAAACAATAGCTGTACTCCATTTGTGTTCAATGAATCAATAAGTAAATTAAAAAAAAGAAAAAATAATAAAAATAAAAAAATAAAAATAAAATGGTTATACTACTGAAAGCAATCTACAGATTCAAAGCAGTCCCCATGGGAATACCAATGTCGTTTTTCACAGAACTAGAAAAAACAAGCTTAAAATTTATATGGAACCATGAAAGACCCTGAATAGCCAAAGCAATCCTGAGCAAAAAGAGCAATGTTGGAGACATAACAATACCTGATTTCAAAATATGCTACAAAGTCATGGTACCAAACAGAAAAAAAACAATGGAATAGAATAGAGGACCCAGAAATAAACCCCTGCCCCTACAGCTGATTCTCAACATAGGTGCCAAGAACAAACACTGCAGAAAAGACAGCTTCTTGAACAAATGGTGCTGGGAAAAACGGAAATCCACAGGTAGAAGACTGAAACTGTACCCCTATCTCACCCTGTACAAAAATAAACTTGAAGTGGATCAAGACAGATAACATAGGGACAATAATTCCTGGTACTGACACAGGCAAAAATTTCCTGGACAGGATTCCAATAGTTCAGAAAACAAAAGCAAGAATTTACAAATGGAATTACGTCAAATTAAAAAGCTTCTGCACAGCAAAGGAAATAATTAACAGAGTGAAGAGACAATCCACAGAATGGGAGAAAATCTTTGCAAGCTATTTATCTGACAGAGGATTAATATCCAGGACATATTAAAAAAAAACACAAAAAAATAACAAAAGAACAAGTAATTCAATCAAAAATGGGCAAATGGTCTGAACATACTATTTCAAAAGAAGAAATATAAATGGTGAATAAATACATGAAAAAAATGTTCAACATCTTTAGTCATCAGGGAAATGCAAATCAAAAGTACACTGAGGCCGGGCATGACGGTGCACACATGTAATCCCAGTGGCTCTGGAGGCTGTCAGAAGGATCGCAAGTTCAAAACCATCCTCAATAACAGTGAAATGCTAAACAACTCAGTGAGACCCTGTCTCTAAATAAGATACAAAATAGGGCTGGGGATGTGGCTTGAGTGCCCTGAATTCAATCCCTAGTACCCTCCCTCAAAAAAAAGTATACTGAGATTCCATCTTATTCCAGTCAGAATGTCTATTATCAAACAAACAAGCTGGGCACAGTGGCACACACCTATAATCCCAGTAATTTGGCTGAGACAGGAGAATCACAAGTTTATGGCCAGCTTCAGCTACTTAGTGAGACCCTAAGCAACTCAGTGAGACCCTGTCTCAAAATAAAAATAAATAAATAAAAAGAGCTTGGGATGTGGTTCAGTGGTAAAGCATCCCTGGGTTCAATCCCCAGTATCAAAAACACACAAACAAATAAACAAACAAAAATGCTAGCAAGGATGTGGAGGAATATTGTTGATGGGAATGTAAATTAGTACATGGAAAGCAATATAATGGTTCCTTAAGAAACCAAAAACAGAACAACCATAAGATTCAGCTATCCCACTCCTGGGTGTACACCCAAAGGAAATGAAGTAAGCATACAAAAGAGATACCTACATACCCATGTTCACTCTAGCACTATTCACAATAGCCAACACATGGCATCAGCCTTAGGTGCCCATCACAGATGAATAGATAAAGAAAATATGGTGCAAGCCAGGTGTGGTGGCACACAGCTGTAATCCCAGCACTTGGGAGGCTGAGGCAAGATGATTGTGAGTTCAAAGCCAGCCTCAGCAACTTAGTGAGGCCTGAAGCAACTCAGTGAGACCCTGTCTCTAAAGAAAATACAAAAAGTAGGGCTGGGAAAGTGGCTCAGGGGTCAAATGCCCCTGAGTTTAATCCTCCGTACCAAAAAATTTTTTTTTTCTTTTTCTAAAGGACTGGGGGTGTGGTTTGCCTAGCAAGTGCCAAGCCCTTAGTTCAAACCCTAGTACCATGATTTAAAAAAAAAGATTCTTGTGATTATATTGGACCTACCTAGAAAATCTTAGAAAATCTTCACATCTCAAGATGTTTTATTTAACCACATCCACAAAATATCCTTTTAACATGTAAAGTCATATATTCAGCTTCCATGTTAGGACACGGACATCTTTAGGGGGCCCAAAACCAAGATAACACAGAAATATAGACGCAAACCATTAGAGACCTTCCATCACAAAATACACACCTCTGGAAATCTCAGAGGCCTAAAATGTTGGACATATTTGTGGACACCACAAACAGCTCACAGACCCCATCCTGGGTCATACATGTAGAAAGTAAACAGAGAATTCTAGCCTTGAGACACACATCTAAAGAGAGCAGACATACCCACATTCTGAGACATATACACACAAACAGATCTGGGACTTCACAAATTGGAACATATAACCACAAACAGAACAGACTTCACACCCACAAGTCAGCAAAAGGGTTTTGCTTTGTTTTATTTTATTTGCAGTCCTAGAGATGGAACCCAGAACTTCACACATGCTAGGCAAGTGCCCTACCACTTAATTACATCTCTATTCCTCTTTTTATTTTATTTATTTATTTATTTTTGGCACTGGGGATTGAACTCAGGGGGTACTGAGCCACATCTCCCAGCCCTTTTTATTTTTTATTTTGAGATAGGGTCTCAATAAGTTGCCCAAGCAGACCTTGAATTTGCAATCCTCCTGCCTCAGCCTCCGGAGTATTTGTGACTACAGTATTGTGCTCCTGTGCAGGGCTCCAAAAGACGTTTTTTTAAAATCTTACAAAATGTGATTTACATGTACATACAAATTAAAGACATTATATCCTGCAGCAAGGATCTACAACATGTTAGATACCTCAAATCCTGAGAAATATACCCAGAATAATTGAAGATATTTAACATCTTAGATTATATACCAAAAGAAGATGAGACTACTCCAATCCTGAGACATATATCTGCAAACAGATCAGAGGCCTTGACCCTGAGATATTCAACCCCAAAGAACTCAGAAACCTTCTACCTTGAATATATACATCTTAATGAATAATAAACTTCACCACCTGGTATATATGTAAGCATATAAATCAGAAATCTCATATTCTTGCAAAAATGCGAAAAGCATCAGGAGTATGACAACCTGGGATGTGCATCCACAAACCTCTGAAAACTCATACTTGGAATATATACCACAGCTTTGAGATCTCACATCCTACTACATGTATTCAGAAACAGAGCAGAGAACTCCTCCTGGGAAAACACCCTCAAACCTATTAGTCCTCTGAACCTGGCCCATTTTCTGAAAACATCAGAATCTTCATATCACTAGCCAAATACCCATCAAAAAAGATCAGGGAGGGGCCTGGGGTTGTGGCTCAGGGGCAGAGGGCTCGCCTAGCACATGTGAGGCTCTGGGTTCAATCCTCAGCACTGCATAAAAATAAAATAAAGGTATTGTGTCTACCAAAAATCAAATATACATATTATAAAAAAAAAGATCAGGGAGTTCCCATCTTGGGATATACCTTCAAAAACAGATCAGCTGTACCTCATAAGCTGAATAAAGAGATCACAGACCTTAGACCCAACATCATATATCCATGAAGAGATCAGAGACAGACGCGAACAAAAAAAACTGGGAAGCTCCAAAACACATCACAGATCACATACAAACACAGACAACCACTAATAGATCAGAAATCTCAAATGCTAAAACATATACTTACAAGCATATCAGAAACCAGACATGCTATGAAAAAGAGCTAGAAGCAGATCATAGACCTAATATCCTGTAACATACACCCACAAAGAGATCATAAAGCTAATATCTCAGAATGTGTACCCATAAAGAGATCAGAGAATTCAGACTAAAGGATATACGCTCACAATAAACTCTTTGAAACTAGACATTCAAAACTGAATAGATTAGGTTATACATATGTACACCTAGGATACATGTGTCATATGTCATGTATCAAAGCCTGGTACGTATCCCATAAAGAATTCAGATAGGGCTGGAGATGAAGCTCAGAAATAGAGTGCTTGCTTACCATGTGTGAGGCTCTGGGTTTGATCCAAGCACTTCAAAAAGCAAAAAACAAAAGTTTAGATTTGTCATAGGCTGAATCCACTCCCAAAATAACAGAGAACTGAAAGCCTGGGATATACATCCCCAAACCCATCACAACCCTTATTCCCTGGGATATAAATTAACAAAGAGCTCAGAAACCTCACATGGTAGGACAGTCAACACTAAGCAAAGTTTATGACTTCCATAAAACACATAAAAGAACTCACATCCTTGATGAAATTCACAAAAATCATATACTGAAACATATAGCAATGAACAGAGACTTTATACCAAGAAATATACAATCACAAGTAAGTCACAATCTTACACTTTAAATATATGCACCCTAAGAGATCCAAGACTTCACATTTTGTGGGGTACATACCTAATACAGACTTCACACACTTAGACACATACCTGCTTAATAAGAGACCTCACACCCAGGTTCATACAATCACAACCATATCAGATAACTTCTATTCTTGTCACATACCCAAGAAAGACACCTCACACACTGGTAATTATAGTGACAGGCATATCGGACCTTAAATCCTGGGACATACCTACACAAGAATATCAGTGACTGCTTTAGTCAGCTATTTCGCTGCTATGACTAAATGATCTGACCAAAACAACTATAAAGGAGGAAAGGTTTATTTGATAACTCACAGTTTCAGAGGTCTTAGTCCACAGAAGGCTGGTTCCATTCCTTGGGGCTCCAGGTGAGGCAGAACATCATGGAGGAAGAGCACGGCAGAGGGAAGCAGCTCCCATCATCAGGAATTAGAGTCTTCACTCTCCAGACACAAAATAAATGCCCCAAAGCCACGCCCCAATTCCCACCTCCTCCAGCCACACCCTACCACTTCAATTAATCCCATCAGGGATTAATTCACTGATTGGGTTAAGACTCTTACAACCCAATCATGTCTCCTCTGAACCTTCCTGCATTGTCTCACATGTGAGCTTTTGGGGGACACTTCACATCCAAACCATAACATTCTGCTCCTGGCTCCCAAAAGGTCACACTCATCAACAATGCAAAATATATTGAGTCCATTTTCAAGAGTCCCTATGGTTTCAATATTTCTGAGATTGCTCAAAGTTCAAGTCCACAGTCTTCTCTGTGGCTCAGGCAATCTCACATTGTGAGCTCCTATAAAATTAAAAGCAATTTACAAATATCCAACATATATAGGTACTAAGTAAACATTTCCATTTACAAAAATAGGGGGGTGGAAAGAAGGGACATGACCAAAGCAAGACCAAAATCCAGCTAGGCAAACAAGTCCTATAGCTCCATGTCCAGCACCTGGGGCACATGGCATCTTGATGTTCTCTCCAAATGGCATGTGTAGCTCTGCCCCTGTGGCCTTGTTTGTTGTAGCCCAAGTGGCTTTTCTGTTGGCTTGTCTCTGCTTAATTCCTGCAGCTTTCCTAGTATGATGTCCCATATTACTGGCATTTCATAATCTTGGGAGGTCTCCACTGCAGCTTCAGCTTCCTCCTCACATCTTCACAGTTTGACTTCTCAGGGGGTACCCACAGGGCTCTGACCCTGCTGCATTTTGCCTGGCCTCCCAGGCCTTCCTTTGAAATCTAGGTGGAAGCCTCCATGACCCCCTAACTCCAGCATCCTGCATTCCTACAGAACCAGCACCACATGGTTCACACCAAGGTCTGCCCCCATCTTAAATAGTAGCCAAGCCTCCAGGATCCCTAGCTGCAGCAGCCTCTGAGGGTCTGGGTGGCTGAGCATGTTGAAAAAACTTCCTAGGCCCCCTTGTGCAAGAAGGGCGCCCCACTGATCTCTACTCAAGAGAATTTTCACCTTTACACCCTTGATCTTGAGATGGGTGTGGTCTTGTCAGCTCCAGAGATGCGCTCAAGCAATCCTTCTCATTGCCTCTAGGCATAGTCTTTAGCATTCCTTTAGTGGCACTAATGTCTTTAACAGCTGCAATTACCTTAGCCCTAGTTTTACTCCTGCCTTTCAAGTTCACCTTTTTAAAATATTTTTGCAGACTGGGGATACATCTCAGTTGGTAGAGTGCTTGCCTTGCAAGCATAAGGCCCTGGGTTCAATCCCCAGCACCACAAAAATAAAATAAAATAAAATCTTTTTGCTCTGCTTTCTGCTCCTGATAATCACAATAAATTTGGCTGAAAGCCACCAGCAATATCCATGCCACTTCCTGAATGTCATGCTGCCTAGACATTTCTTCTGCCACATTAAGAAGTCCATTTCCAGCCGGGTGTGGTGTAGCACGCCTATAATCCCAGCGACTTGGGAGGCTGAGGCAGGAGGATTGCAGGTTCAAAGCCAGCCTCAGCACAGGCAAGGCACTAAGCAACTCAGTGAGACCCTGTCTCCAAATAAAATACAAAATAGGGCTGGGATGTGGCTCAGTGGTCAAGTGCCCCTGAGTTCAATCCCTGGTTCCAAAAAAAAAAAAGAAGTCTATTTCTTCTAAAATTGGCCTCAGAGAAAGTCTCTGGACATGGGCAAAATGCAGACAGCTTCTCAGCCAAAACATAACACAAATGGCCTCTACTCCAAATTCCAATAGAATCCTCCTTTTCTGAATCCTCTTGAGCCCTGTCTTCACTAACCACGGTCCTTTTGCCGTTCTGGTCTTCTGAGCTCCCACCAGAATCGGCCATTAATCTCTGCTTACAACAATCTAAAGCATTTCCAGCTTGTACTGCTAAGCATCTCAAAATTCCTCCCACCAATTCCAGGAAGCTCCAAAATCCTCTGAAACACATGGTCAGGTTACTCATAGCAATGATCCCACTTCTCAGTACCCAATTTCTGTTTTAGTCAGCTATTTCACTGCTGTGACTAAATGATCTGAACAGATCAACTGTAAAAAAGGAAAGGTTCATTTGAGGGCTCATGGTTTCAGAGGCCTTAGTCCATAGAAGTCTGGCTCCATTCCTTGGGGCTCCAAGTGAGGCAGAACATCATGGAGGTGTTATACTTCCCAAAAAGATTAGTGCCATCAGGAGAGAGTCAGCCCCACCCTAATCCCCCCTCCCTATAGCCCAACCCTAATCCCTTCTAGGATCCTATAAAAGTTGGCAGCAACAGAATTAATGCGCGATTTCCCGGCACCCCACTTTTAGGCGTAAGGGAGGTCGTCGCTGGCCAGCTAAAATAAAGGCTTCTTTTGGCTTTCCGTGATCGACTTGGATGATTTTATTTTCTTTGGGAACAACAGAGGAAGAGTATGGCAGAGGGAAGCAACTCACATCATCAGGAAGCAAGTGTCTCCACTCTCTAGATACAAACATATACTCCCAAACCAAGCTCTAATTCCAATCTCCTCTAGCCACACCCTACCATGTCACCATATGCCTCTCTATGTAATTAATTCACTGATTGGGTTAAGACTTTCAACCCAATCATTTCTCCTCTGAACCTTCCTACATTATCTCACATGTGAGCTTTTGGGGGACACCTCACATCCAAACCACAACAGTGACCTCACACTCTGGGGCATACATCCACAAACATATCAGAGATCTCCCATTCCACTAAACAAATCCACAAATAGATCAGATCAGAGATCTTGACCTCAAATCCTGGGATATACATCTATCAATAGGTCAAAGATCTCACATCCTGGGACAAACTTACAGAAACAGCCCCAAAACCTAATATTCTGGGACATAAAGCCACAAACATGACATAGTCAGAATACCTAAGGATTATAACCTTTATGGAAAGAGAGGGAAGACCTCAAATTCTCCGTATATCCACAAACAGATCAGAGACCTTACCTAGAGAGGCATATGGAGAAAAACAGATAAGATTTCTCACTCTGGGACATACATTCTGAAACAGATCAGAGACCTAATACCCTGGGAAATATATCCACAACCTGACCTTGATATAAATCAGTGAAGACAGATTCACAAACTAGTATACATCAACAAAAGGATCTGAGACCTTATATTCTGAGAAATATACTACCAAAGAGATTAGAGAACTCACTTCTGTATATATAACAACCAAGAGCTCAAGGATCTCACACCATGGGA
Organism: Glaucomys volans; assembly: GCA_020662805.1. NCBI lineage: Eukaryota > Metazoa > Chordata > Mammalia > Rodentia > Sciuridae > Glaucomys > Glaucomys volans. Next base: position 406,011 of record JAJEJO010052083.1, on the reverse strand, counting down.
TATATTCACCCAAGGAGATCAGAGACCTCAATCTGAGGTCATATGGCCACAAACAGACTTAAGAACTCACTCTGTAAAATCTACCCCTAAACAGGTCAGAAACATATCCTGGGACCTACAAACCACAAAAATACCAGAGACCTCATACCCTTGATAAACACCCATGACAAGACACCTCAGATACTGGGACACATATAGGGACTGCCGGGAATAAATCTGAGACCTCACATTCTGGGACATGTATTAAGTAAGCGCTCAGGGAACTCACATCCTAGGAACTGCAACCACAAATATTTCAGAGAACTCACACCCAGAGACATAATACCCACGGCCAGAGAGGAGAAACCTAATACCCTGGGACTTATGCCCTTAGACAGAATAATCATCATGTTATGAAACACACACACAAGAAACAGATCAGAATACTCACATGCCTAGATTATACAACCTCCAAAGATCAGAAATATAGCACCAAGGAGAATAACCCACACAGGGCTTAGAAGCCTGACACCTTGGGACATATACCCACAAATAGATCAGAGATCTAACATCCAGGGACAGAAAAACCATTTGGAGACCTCACGTCCCTGACATATACACATGAAGAAAGACCTCACATCCCAGAACATACAATGAGGGATAATCAGACACCTCACATCATAGAGCATACTCCCACAAACTGAGCAGAAACCTCATGTATACCACCTAACAGATCCAAGAATTCCCAGCTTGGAATATATACCTACAAATGAGTCAGCATCTTTTGTTCTGAGGCATACAGACCCAAATAGATCAGAGACTGCACAACCTTGGACACACACACACACACACACACACACACACAGCTTAGCCAACCCACAGTATGACACACAAGCTCATGAACAAAGATATCATATACTGTAACATACAACTATAATCATGTCAGCAATACCCATGGACAGCCCATATCCTGGGATATACATTCATAAAGAGTTCAGGGAGCTGATACCCTAGGACACAGATTCCCTCTCTCCTAAGATAGAAATATCAATATTTGGACACACATCTTAAAATGCTTCAGAGATATTATATCCAGGAACTCAGTGTTCCAAATTGCTCTGATATCTACTGGCCTGGATGCAGATTCCAGTTACCTTGGTGATGTCTCTTCCTGTGATTAAAAAATCCATATAACTCAGAGAACAGATAATACCAGTACACAGTGTTCCAAACTGTTCATGGATGCAAAACCTGAGACACAAACTCCCACACACCTCAGTGATCTCCCATCCAGAACACAGACTGCCAAAGAGCTCAGAAACTTCACATCCAGGTCCAAAGCACCAAGTATCTTAGAGATGTCACACACTGGAATTTAGGATAACAAACAGTTACCATCACATTATGGACATGAACAGAAAAACAGCCCAGAATTCCCACACTTTGAAACATAGATCCCCTAATAATTCAGAGACCAAAAAGCCTAGAGAGAGAATGCAAAGGGATCAGAGACCTAAAAAGGTTAAACCCAGAATGCCTCCCAAACCCAGCCATCACAGCATGGGTACAATTCTTGAAAAAGCCCAAATTTTGAACCCTTAACAGACCCTCGAAGAGGTCAGAAACATCATTTATGAGTTATCCATTACTGCATCACAAATTACCCCAAAATTGACCTTCTCAAAATAGTAAGCATTCATTTTCTCACAGTTCCTGGGAGTCAAAAATTCAGGAGTGGCTAAGCTGGGTGGTTCTGGCTTTGGGTCCTCAGGCTGCAGTCATTTGAAGGCTTTACTGGGGCCAGTTGCACCACATCCATGTTGGATCACTCCTGCAGGTGGCAAGGTGGCACTGACTTTTGGCTGGGGTACCCCAGTGCTGCCTTAATTTCAAAGCTATTGAGGGCCCAAGTGTCCTTACAACATGGCACCAACTTCCCCTAGAGTCAGTCATCTGAGAAAGGGCAAGTCCAAAGCCAGAATGCCTTTTGAATTTCCCTGTAAGGAAGCACTGCTTTGCTGTATTTGGCAAGTTTTATTTTATTTTGTCCAAAGACTTTTTTAGAATTTTGAGACAGGGTCTAAGTTGCTCAGGCTGACCTCAAACTCACATTTCTCCTCTCAGCCTCCCTCAGACTTTCAAGTAGCTGGAATTACAGATGTGTATCACCATGCCTGGCCAAACTATTTTTACCTTTCTCTGAAGACTTCTTTATGGTGTAATAGTCAGCAATCTGGACTCTGAAAACTTCTTTGACCCACTGAGGCCCTGCAACCTCCCCCACAAAACTTTTCTCTAGAGACCATACCCTGCCTCCCAAGTAAATATATAGCCCCACCCTCTTCTGTTGCAGTGCTGGGGATCAACCCCGGGGTCCTCACACATGCTAAGCAAGTGCTCTACCACTGACCTCCACCCACAGCCTGAAGGCTGTCTCTCTTATAACTAGATTCAGTCTTCAGAAGAAGAACAACTGTTTTCTCTCACTATGCATCCTGGCTCATGATACTGCTAATGGTGTATGTTCTCAAGATAACAGCTGAAGTAAAATGGTGGACATACACAGATTTGACACACAATTCTGGAATACTTTATTGAGTTCAACACATTATGATATTAAACCAAACACATTATTGAGATTACCGTCTGTACAAATTGTTCCTCTATTCCAACTGAGGCACTCTCCCACTTTCCCCTGGCCAGAGATGGCAATATTTTTAAAACAAATGATTGGATTTTGTTGGAGACAGACAGGTCTCAAACTCCTGGGCTCAACCATTCCTCTGACCTCAGCCTCCAGAATAGCTGGGAGTACAGGCACAGGCCACTGTGCCCAGGACATTTATGATTTATTATAAAGGATATTATAAAAAAAACTCATGGGGCTGGAATTGTGGCTCAGTGGCAGAGTGCTTGCCTAGCATGTGTGAGACACTGGGTTCAATTTTTAGCACCACATAAAAATAAAAATGAATAAAGGTTAATTAACAACTAATAAAAATATTTAAAAAGAAAAAGAAAACTCATGACTACCAGATAGAAGAGATGCATAGATGTATGGAAGAAGGGGCACAAGAGTTTCATGCCCTGTCTGGGCATGCCATACTCCAGGATTCTCCATGTGTTTGGCTATCTGGATGCTCCAAGAGATGAAATTTACCTGGATCACTTGCCTCTCATCCCCCACCCCCTAATTCTGCTTTCAAAGGGGTGTGTGATTAGGGAGAAGGGGCTGAAATCAAGGGAGCTCCCTTAGTCCATTTTGTGTTGCTATGATAAAATAATAGGCTGAGAAAAGTGTAGAGGTTTATTTGACTCATGATTCTGGTGGATGAGGGTCCAATCCATACAGCATGACAATGACATCCTGCTGGGGGCATAGGTGTGTGGATTGAATATTGTCTTACTGACACTGACCAGTCTTGTCTGCAGGTCAAGTTAAAGCCATTGGGGTTGCAGGCTTTGAAATGAACTCTACCAGGCTCCAAAACCTACATGCACAGGATTATTATAAGTATGAATGAGGCCTGAGGGGAGATGAACCCTAACATTTGAACAATGTGCATTCTGAGACAGAGGTTTTGCTCCATGGCTGGTATCAAGAATTGCTGAATAAATGCTGCCCTATAACACAATCTCCACAAATGGTTTCATTGGAGACTGTGACCTTCAGAACAGAGGGTTAGACTGAGGTTCTGAAGGAGGCAGGTTACCAATATTTCATGTTTAGACAAGGGAGCCAGTATTGCTATAAATCCCAATCCTAATGTGGAAGAGTTCACACACAAAAATAAAATAAAATCACACAATTTCAACTTCTCACTATCTTTCTAAACTGGCACATATCATGAATGGGTGGGATGTACTACATGGACCTTATGTTTGGATTTCACTCACTCCTGGTACAGTATCACAAAGAGCTTTCAAAGTGTAGGAGAGAATCCCTGAGATAGACCCAAGACCCCAAACACTAAGACACAGACTCAAATACCTCTTAGAGTACACAAACCTCAGATAATACCCCTTAAACTGTTCTAACCCTTGGTACCCTAGACCAGTGATTCTCATCAGAAGCAATTTTTTGGCCCCTCAGGGAACATTTGGTAATACTTGTGACATTTTGGATATCACAAATATGGGAGGGAGTGCTAATGCCGTCTAGTGGGTAGAAACCAAGGGTGTTGCTTGTCACTCCCCTTTAGCCAAAGATCCCCCAAGAACATACCTATAGTTGAACATGTTGGGTATTATCACTATTATAGCAAAGAAGGATGTACACCATGGTAAACCATGAGATGGCACAGTAAAAGTGTGTTAGAATTGACTATAGTATCTGGACTTTGGTGTATCAGTTTAGGGAGGGGGTCTAAGAAAGCAGGGGCTCAACCTAGATTGGACAATGTCAGAAAATGAGACCAATTTTATGATTGGGTATTATCTTAGTCTGTTTTGTATTGCTATAACAAAATACTTGAGGCCGTATACTTTACAAAGAAAAAAGGTAAGACTAGGGATATACTTCAGTGATTGATCTACCACAAAAATAAAATAAAATAAAAAATAAGAAAATAGTTTTACTTAGTTCACAATTCTGGAGATTTAAAAGCATGATGCCAATCTCTTCTGTGTTCTAGTGAGAGCCTCATGGCCAATAGCTTTACTTGGTGAAAATATATGAAAATGGTAAGCAATGTACATTGATGAGATTCAACAGAGGTGCCAGGCTCCCTTGTAACAGTCCATTCTTTCTCTTTTTTTCTCTCTCTTTTGCAGTGCTGGGGATGGAACCCAGGACTCTATGTAAACTAGGCAAGTACTCTACCACTGAGCTATACCACCAGCTCTGTAAAAACGGTCTTGAGGGAACTAATTCAGGCCACAGACTTGGCATTAATCCCTTCCAAGGGTGGCACCTCCATGATCTGATTAACTTTTCACTGGGCTTACCCTCTTAAAATCACACTGGGGATGAAGACTCCAGGAGACAAACCATATTCAACTATAGCAGGCATGTTAATAAATATCTTTAGGGGGGCTGGGGTTATGGCTCAATGGTAGAGTGCTTACCTAGCATGTGTGAGGTACTGGATAGCACTGCATAAAAATAAATGAAATAAAGGCATTGTGTCCATCTACAATATATTTCTTTAAATCTACAGGGAGGGGGAAGACTAGAGTGAGGCTAGAGCTACAATTGCCAAAGAAGCAGCAGTCACTTGTTTTAACTGAGGGAAGGGTAGTGCTTGGTATCCTGTGGGTGACACAATGTCCTTGTTTGTGTCTATGCTTAGACATTATAAAGGAGATTTGGAAGCCAAATGTGGTAGTGCATGTCTGTAATCCCGGCAACTTGAGAGGCTGAGGTAGAAGGATGCAGGTTTGAGACCAACCTGGGCAACTTAGTGAGGCCATATCAACTTGGTGAGATCCTGTCTCAAAACCAAAAGTAAAAAGGTTTAGGGAGGTAGGTCATGGTAAAGTGCCCCTGGGTCTAATCCCTAGTACCAAAATTAAGGAGGTTTTGTTTGTCTCTTTTATCATGGCTTCAGAGTAACCTTTTCTGATGCAAGTATTCTGTGAGATTATTTATGGCTAAGAGAATGACATGGCCGGGATACTAGTGCCATACCACTTTTTCGATGTCACAGCCTGCTCCTTCCCTCCCTTCTTTCCTCTTTTTCTCATGCTCAACATGTTATAGGTAGAACTGTGTCCCCTAAAAAATGCATGTGGAAGTCTTAACTGCCACCATCTCAGAATGTACCCTTACTTGGAAACAGAGTCTTCGTGGACACAGTCAGTTCTTTTTGATGAAGTCATGCATGATCAATGCATGCTGTATACATGCATGGAAATATCACAGTGAATCCCACTAATTTGTACAATTAATATGTTTTAATTATAATTTTTTAAAAAGACTACCACACTGGAGTAGTCCAGTGTGACTAGTGTCTTTATTGAAAAGGACAGTTTAAACACACACAGGCAGAATACCATGTGAAGAGGAAGGCAGAGATGGGAGTGATATGCCTGAAGCTAAGGAATGCCAAGGATTTCCGGCAAACTACCAGAAGCAAAGGGAAAGACCTGCAACAGATTCTTCTTCTCAACCTGCCTAAGGAACTAGCCCTGCCAACACCTTGATTTTGGACTTCCAGTCCCCAGAACTGTGAGACAATATATTTCTTTTTTTAATACTTGTAAAGAGTTTCTTGTTTTATTGTATAAATAAACATGTTTGAAGGAAGAGGTTTCACCATGCTTTCTTTTGAAGTATTTATTTCTAAAAATGATAGGTTTCAGAAATCATTATCCAAAGTAAAGAAAAGTAATTCCAAGAAAAATCAAGGTTATGTGCAATTGTTCAATTCCATACCATCCAAGTTTCCACTTAGAGTTCTCTGTGAGCCTTTACCAATTGTACATGTGTTGCTTTGGGTTTCCAGCCTGTACATTTTGATATTCATTATCCTTACCTACCTATCTGATCATTCCTCCAATTCATTGACTCTCTGTCATTCTATTTAGCTCCTACTTTTCTGTCTCTTAGTATCTATACATTTCTTAGAGTGTCAGTTATCATTTTGTCCAAAGAATATATAGTCTATAAAATCATTTGATGTCTTAGCCAAACAGAATTAGGAAGCTATAAACAGACATTTCTAGCATCATAAAAGAGGGGGGGGAGGGAGTGGGGAAGGAAAGATAATAGAATGAGACAAACATCGTTATCTTAGGTACACATATGAATATGCAAATGGTAGGATTCTACTTCGTGTACAACCAGAAAAACAATAATTGTACTCCATTTGTGTACAATGAATCAAAATGAAAAAATAATAATTAAAAATACAAAGTAAAAAAAACACAGGTGACACCCTTTGCACTAAAAATTCCTAATATTAAAAACTTATTCATCTTTTTCATTCTATAGCAATTTGTGATCACTCTCTCAAGTTGAGACAATATATTTCTATTGTTTAAGTCCCTCCCACCTCCAACTGTATTTTGTTACAGCAGCCTGAACAAATTAATACAATATCCTACAATGCATAGAATAGCCCTCTATAACAAGAGCATCGGGGTCCAAAATGTCAGTAGTCCTGAAGTTGAAAAACCCTGCCCGCTGGGCACGGTGGCGCACGCCTGTAATCCCAGCACTTGGGAGGCTGAGGCAAGAGGATCACGAGTTCAAAGCCAGCCTCAGCAACTTAGTGAGGCCCTAAGCAACTCAGTGAGACCCTGTCTCTAAATAAAATACAAAATAGGGCTGGGGATGTGTCTCAGTAGTGGAGTGCCCCTGGGTTCAATCCCCAGTACCAAAAAAGAAAAAAAAGAAAAAGAAAAACCCTGCCCTACACACAGAACCTAAGTGTATGTTGACCAAATAATTTCTCATAGAGGCCAAGAGAATCTCGCTGAAAGTACATCAGCTTTGAATACAGGCCCCCCCAAATACTCAAAGACCCCACCCTAAACATCAACAACTCAGAGAAGATAAGCCCAGAAGAGACCTCTAATAAGTCAAAGATATCCTACTCCGAGATGAAAATCACTGAAGAAAATGAAAAGATTTAGTATCAAAAACATACACTAAACTGGGCGTGGTGGTGCATGCCTATAATCCCAGTGGTTCTGGAGGCTGAGGCAGGAGGATCACAGGTTCAAAGCTAGCCTCAGCAACTTAGTGAGGCACTAAGCAACTCAGTGAGACCCTGCCTCTAAATAAAATACAAAATAGGGCTGGGGATGTGACTCAGTGGCCCTGAGTTCAATCCCGGTTCCAAAAAAACAAACAAACAAAAAACATACACTAGGGCTGGGGTTGTAGCTCAGTGATAGAGTGCTTGCCTAGCACGCAAGGCACTGGGTTTGATCCTCAGCACCACATAAAAATAAACAAACAAACAAAGGTACTGTGTCCATCTACAACTAAAAAATATTTTAAAAAATACACTAGGAGTAGGGTTGCAGCTCAGTGGTGGAGCACTTGCCAAGCATGCACAAAGCCCTGGGCTCCATCCCCAACACTGCAAAAAAAAAAACTAAAAATAAAAAAAGAAACAAAAACACATATCAAATGCTTGTAGACATTACATCAAGGGACATTTTGTGAATCAAGAGACATCTGAGGGGGCTGGAGTTGTAGTTCATGGTATAGCACTTACCTAGCATATGTGAGACACTGGGTTTGATCCTCAGCACCATGTAATAATAAATAAAATAAAGGTATTGTATCCCTCTACCATTAAAATAAATAAATAAAAAATAAAAAAGAGACTTCCAGGTTCAAAAAGTTCAGATATTTCACATACTGGACACAGACACCAAACAGATGAACAAGAGCTCATACACAATAGTATTATCCCATTTCCTGGATTTAAAACTGTACTGTAATTTTGTAAGTTCTTAACATTATGGGATACTGGGTGAAGGGTATACATCAATTCTTCATACTCTTTTGTAATCTTTCTTTAAAAATGATTTTGAAATTTTTAAAAATTGATTTTTTTTCCAGGTACTGCGGATTGAACTCAGGGCCTTGTGCATGCTAAGCAAGCACTCTATCACTGAGCTATATCTCCAGCCCAAAATTTTTTTAAAAATTGAAAAAGGAAAAATGATCAGAGGACATAAAAGAGAATTTATAAAACTTAAATAAATTTTGCCAGCAAGCACAGATAACCATATTAAGCATCTCTAGCAGTCATAAACATGCCAATAAAATAAAAAATGAAAATGAATTTTAAGAAAAAAATAAGTTTGCACATCTTGGGGCAAAGACACAAATGGCTTAGAAATTTCACATTGTAGGACAGGGGCCTGCAAACTTCTCGTACACCTAAATCCTGAGACATAAGTCTCCGAACAGCTAAGAATTCACAGCCTGTTTATAGATGTTATATCCAGAAGTGAGATTCCAAAACAAGTCTGAGAATTCACATCCTAGACACAGTCCACCAAATTGCACATAGCCATATAACTATCTTATAATGAGCTGACTTGAGAATCACTTTCTCTTACTTAACTACACTCAGCCAAACACCTCCCCTGCCTAATGCCTAAAATCCCTTCATTAAAAAGTTGGGCCTCTCTTCTTGTGCCAGGCGTAGTGGCGCACACCTGTAATCCAAGCGACTTGGGAGGCTGAGGCAGGAGGATCGCGAGTTCAAAGCCAGCCTCAGCAACTTAGTGAGGCCCTAAGCAACTCAGTGAGACCCTGTCTCTAAATAAAATACAAAATAGGGCTGGGGATGTGGCTCAGTGGCCGAGTGTCCCTGAGTTCAATCCCTGGTTCAAAAAAAAAAAAAAGGTTGGGCTGGCAGCTGCGGTGGTGGTGGCACATGCCTATATAATCCCAGCAGCTAGAAAGGCTGAGGCAGGAGGATCACAAGTTTAAAGCCAGCCTCAGCAATTTAACAAGGCCATAAGCAACTCAGTGAGACCCTGTCTTTAAATAAAAATTTTAAAAGGTTGCAGACATGGCTCAGTGATTAAGCATCCTGGATTCCATATTCAGTACCAGAAAGAAAAAAAAAATCGGGTTGGAGATGTAGCTCAGTGACAGAGGGCTTGTCTGGCATGGACAAGGCTCTGGATTTGATCCCTAGCACCTGGGGGAATGAACAGTATAGTTATAGCCAGGCCCACTGGTGCAGGCCCAATCCCAGGTTCTCAGGAAGTTGAAGCAGGAGGATTGCAAGTTTGAAGCCAGCCTTGACAATTTAGCAAGATCCTGTATCAAAAATTAATTAATTAATTAATTAATTAATGTAAAAAGGGCTGGAGCCAGGTGCAGTGCTGCATGCATATAACCCCAGCGACTTGGGAGGCTGAGGCAGGAAGATCGAAAGTTTGAGGCTAGCCTAGGCAATTAAGCAAGTCCCTAAGAAACTTGGTGTGACCCTATTTCAAAATAAAAAATAAAAGGGCTGGGGATATAGCTCAGTGGTAAAGTGCCTCTGAGTTCAATCCCCAGTACCAAAAATGTTTATTAAATCAAAGGGGGGTGGAGGCATAGCTTAGTGGTAGAGTGTCCCTGGGTTCAATCCTCAGTACAGCAAAGATTTAAAAAAAAAGGTATCTATGGCCCACCCAATCACCACAATCCTCCTCATTCCACACACCATAGACTGGCCTGGTTCGGAGGTGGGCAGGAAGCCTACACATCCTCCCATCCTCCTCTCCTGAGGGAGAGGGGCTGGCTCAGAGGAGGAGCATGAACCTTATCTGCTGGACTGAGACCTATGGGTAACCTAAAAAGAGATGCCCTGGTCCCTGGAGAAGAGTTCTTCTTAATGCTGCTGTGAAAAGTGAATGAGTCCTAAAATCAATATAACAATATGCAATAAGCATTGTTTTTGTTTTTGTTTTTGTTTGGGGAGGGGGAGGAGAATTAGAAGAACTGTAATCCCAGCTGGTATTACAGGAGGATCACAAGTTCGAGGCTAGCTTGAGCAACTCAGTGAGACCCTGTCTCAAAATAAAAAATAAAAAGGGCTGGGGGTGTAGATCAGTGGTAGAGTGCCCCTGGGTACAATCCCCAGTACCGCGAATAAAAATAAAATAAACATAAAATACTTAAAAAGAATAGAAGAGAATAAAAAGTATTACCAGACACACACTGTACTAGCCCTTGAGTACAAGTCAATAATGCCAGCTTCTTTTACAGGTTTGCAAGTTGAAATTTTAAGTCGGGATTCGAACCTACGGTCTCCAATAATCAAAGCCCTGCCTCGGCGATCTGAACACCAACCCAGGCGCCAGAGTGCCTGCGCGGAACCAACAGCCAATGGAAGCAACGGAACCCGGGGAAGCTTCCCCCAGGTAATTCCGGGAAACCTCGGTACCCTGGAAGAGCTTTCTTTAAGACTCTCGCGGTTACCAATTGAAGCTCAGGAAGGGATCTGATCCCGCCTTTTTCCTCCTGGAGCCAATCACCTCTCTGCGCCCTTCCGTTTCCCCCAACCGCAGTTTTGATTAAAATCTGTAGAGCCAACCCAGGACAAAATAGTGGGAGGGGTGATTGTAAGACCATGGCGGTAGCAGCTGTCAGTCAGGTTGAAGGTTTAGATCGAAGGTGGGGTTTGTTTGGGACCGGAATGGGTCAGCGGAGCGCCATTTTCTCCTCAGTTTGGGGTCGATTCATTGAGGGTATGTGGAGCCCTTTCATGTCTCCACACATACAATGGTATCTTCCAAAATACCCCTCTCCTGTGGTACTTCCCAGAGTGGAATGTTCCATTTCCGTGTCTCACTGTAGTGTGTCCCGGAGCTATACTAGCTCGTCTTTAAGACTCCATTCCTTAGAGGAACAGCACTAGCAATTATTGAGTGCCTGGTAAATTCCAGGTTCTTAATTAAAAATAAAAGTAGCTAATAATAGTTAAACAATCATTATATATATTTTTTTAAAAAAGACTATTCCCACCCACACTTTCCTTGTGCATCTGACGTAGAAATGACTGTTCCATGTCAGTGTGGCAAAATCATTCAGTTTTCAGTTCACCTCAACACAACTAGACTCCTTTACGTCTTCCTCAACCCTGCCCACGTTTATTTATTAATTTTTTTTGGTACAGAGGATTGAACCCAGGGGCATTCAGCCACTAAGCCACATCCCCACACCTTTTTATATATTTTATTTAGAGCCAGGATCTCACTGAGTTGCTTAGTGCCTCGCTTTTGCAGAGGCTGGCTTTGAACTCACAATCCTCCTGCCTCAGCCTCCAGAATCGCTGGGACTACAGGCGTGTAGCACTGCACTCGGCCACCGCCCCCATTTAATCCTGTCCTCCATGGACTGTTCCAGCCCCAGACCGTGTACTTAATAGAAAGGACACAGAATTCCAACCTCTTGCCTCAGAGCCCCTGAGTCCCCTGATGGAAGTGTGCGTTTGTGTGGCAGCATTTATCAAAATAAAAAAATCTGACACCCCTCCCCAGGTGGAATGTCAGCATTGGCAGAGAAGGGATATGTGAACTTCTTAGTTACCTAGTGCCTCCCAGCACCCCTAGTGTGTGAGGGTGTTCAAAAGGAGGTTCACTGAGTAATGATTCCTTTGGCCTGGCAATTCCCCTTCTAAATGTGTTCTAAGGAAATAGTCGCACACATGCACAGGACTGTGCTTGGTCTTGCCAAGCATGTGCAGGGCACTGTAAAGAATGGGAGAAATGGTCAACAGGGGGGAAAGGATAAAGGTGATGCATTTTATATCATAAAGTTCCAGTTGACTGTGCAAATGAATGAGACCTCACCTCTGTAAACATACTGCAGATGACTCAGGGACTTCACATAATTGCCCACGGAGGTTGAGAGAACCCTTAGACCTCACCCATATCACAAAGTCAAAATGGTTCAGGGATCTCACACTGTGGACACAGACCACGAAAGAACATAGAGACCTCATACTCTGGCCGAAAATTGGGAAAAACTTCAGATACCGCACATAATGAAACAGATACTCAAACATTTCATATACCTCATCCTCTGGTAACAAACTCCCGCCAAAATCTCAGAAACCTCATACTCAGGGACGCAGAGTCCTTGACACCTCAGGAAACTTCCACACTGGGATAACAACTCCAAACAACTCACATACCTCATACCCTAGACATAGACCCTAAAACAGCTCAGAGACCTAAGCAGCTGGGATACAGGTAGAAAATCTGACCGCACCTCATACTCTTGAAGTCCCCCCAAACAATTCAGAGACCTGGACACAAACAGAATGCAGGTGACACCAGTACTGGCTAGAGGTTCTTCCTAAAAGACATACACTAACGGGGGAAAGCAAGTGGGAAAAATGCTTAAAGACCTCATAACAAGGACTGGGGATATAGCTCAGTTGGTAGAGTGCTTGCCTTGCAAGCACAAGGCCCTGGGTTCAATACCCAGCACCGCAAAAAAAAAAAAAAAGACCTCATAACATGAGAACAAGGCCTGCAACGTATTGTGAGATCTTAACATTTAAACAGCTCAAAGAGCCCAAAGAGCCCAAACTTTCATACTGCCCTCAGGAACACAGACATTCAAAAAAAATCAGGAAACCTCAAACCCTCATAAAAAGGTTCCAAAGCGGCTCTGAGACTTAACACCCTGTGACAGAGGCCCTCATACATTACACACACCACAAAACCTGGGATGCAGATCTTGCAACACAGAGACCACATATCATGGACACAGATTTCAAAATATTTCATAGGGCTACGTGCAATGGTTCACACCTGTAATTCCAGCAAATTGGGAGGCTGAGGCAAGAGGATCACAAATTTGAGGTCAGCCTCAGGAACTTAGACCCTCAGCAATTTACAGAAACCCTGTCTCAAAAAAAAATTATAAGAGATGGGAATGTAGCTCACTGGTAAATTGCCATTGGGTTCAATACCCAGCACCGAAAAATAATAAAATAAAGTTAAATTAAAATTGAAAAAAGGAAACAACATTTCAGAGAGCTAGAGATGTGGCTCAGTGGTAAAGCACTTCCCTGGCACACGGAAAGTCCTGGACCGCCCCCACCCCACCACACACACAGAACCATTTCAGAGACCTCGCAAGCCAGCACACAGACTCCTAAATAGATCAGACTTCAGAACCTAGAAGCAAACCCCCAAAAGACTTTATACTCAAGAACACAGACACTCACCAGGCACAGTGGCACATACCTGTAATCTGAGTGACTCAGGAGGCTGAGACGGGAAAATCACAAGTTCAAAGCCAGCCTCAGCAACTAAGCAAGACCCAGTCTCAAAATAAAAAAATAAAATAAAATAAAAAGGGCTGGGGAGGTGGCTCAGTGGTAAAGCACATCAAGGTTCAAGGTTCAATAGCAAAAAGAAAGAGAGAGAAATAAAAAAAAAATGTAATCCTGGGGGCTGGGGGTAAAGCTCAGTAGTAGAGAGCCTGCCTAGCATGCATGAGGCACCAAGTTCATTCCCTAGCACTAGAGGAAAAAAGTAATCCCTACCAGGGCAAAGATATTACATTTCTTATTTATTATAATTATTACAACTATGATAAAATTGTTAGTTTTAGACTTAGTACCTGTGTATGAAAATTATACTTTTTTAAAAAGTTTACCAGCCAGGAGCAGTCAGCCACACCTGTAATCCCAGTGGTTCAGGAACTTAAGGCAGGAGGATCACAAGTTCAAGGCCAGCCTCAGCAACTGAGCAAGGCCTTAAGCAACTTAGTGAGACCCTGTCTCAAAATAAATTTTAAATGGGCTGGGGATGTGGTTCAGTAGTTAAGTAACCCTGGGTTCAATCTCTGGTACCAAAAAAAAAAAAAAAAGAGTTTACCAATCCAATATTATGTGATTGAAGAGGGCATCCTCTTCTTTAATTGTATTTGCTGTGTTCTCAGAGAAACAGAACCAATAAGATAGATATATGATGATAAGGTAGGTAGAGATAACAGGGGGCTCATGAAATTGAAGAGGCTAAGAAGTCCCACAATCTATTCTCTGCAAGCTGGGGAACCAGGGAGCCAATAATATAATTCCCATTCCCATTGGAATTCTCTGCAGGCTGAGAACTTGGGGAGAGGAGGACTGGTGTAACCTCCAGCCCCAAAGTCCAAGAACCAGAAACTACTATGGCCCAAAGCAGGAGAAGATGGATATCCCAGTTCCAGAATACAGAGAAAGAATTCGCCAGCCCTCTACTGTTTTGTTCTATTTGGATGACCCTCCAACAGATGGAATAGTGCCTTCCCACATTGATAAGAGTGGATCTTCTTATCTTTATTCAGTCTGCTGATTCAAGTGCTAATCTTTTCTGGAAACACCCTCACAGACACTCCCAGAAATACAGTAATGTTTTCTCAACTATCTAGGTATCCCTTAACCTATTCAAGTTGACACATTAAAATAACCATCATTGTGATGTTTCTCATTGTGATTTTATATTTTCCCCCATGAATTATGAGATTGAACATCTTTCATATTTATTGGACGTTTGGGCATCCTCTTCTTTAATGAGTCTGTTCAAATCTGTTACTTATCTATTGACTTTTTGAAGCTTGGGGCTATGATTGATTTGCTAACTCTTTGAAGTGTAGTGACTGGAGTAAAGCTATTGTTGATTGACTGATTTTTCAGAGCATGTGTATGAATCCAGAGTTATTGCTAGTTAATAGTAGTTACTTGTTCACAAGTTGGGATTTTGGTCACAAAGCAGTCTTTTCCTTTCTTCAATATGAAAAATAAATATTTTAAGACTGGGGACATAGCTCAGTGGTAGAGCACCTGCCTAACATGCACGGGACCCTGGGTTTGAGCCTTACCATCACAAAACTTAAATAAATAAATAAATAAATAAATAAATAAATAAGTAAGTAAATAAAATATTTTAAATCCTCAATCAACCCTTTTGATCTTCCCTTGACCAACCAATAGAAGAGATCATAGAAATTGTCCAAATCTTTATTCAGAGAGGTATGATTTTTAGCAATGTTGTTATTTATGTGAATTTGTAGCAGGAGAATAGCTGCAATTGGACAGATTTTTGTAATTTATTAAGAAGAGTTAAATAAAGTATTTGGAGGTTATCCTGACAAAGTCAGTAGAGAATACCTGATAACCTTAACTTGGATCCAGACACCCTACACACACAAAAGTGGAGCTGGGTCCCATGGTGGATGCCTGTAATCCCAGCGACTCCATAGACTAAGGAAGGAAGATGGCAAATTTGAGGGCAGCCTCAGCAATTTAGCGAGACCCTGTTTCAAATTTTTAAAAGGGCAGGGGATGTAACTCATGGTAAAGCACCCCTGGGTTATATACCTAGTACAAAAAAACGTGTGCTTCAGGGCTGGGGATATAGCTCAATGGTAGAGTGCTTGCCTAGCATGTGTGAGGCCTTGGGTTTGATCCCCATCAACACAGAAGAGTGTGTTTCATGTACTACAGTATAAAGCAAATACCAACAAAACCACCTGTCAGTGCAAGACATGGAGCAGAGATATCAGCAAAGTTCCTCTGTGAGGGACCAGAGAGTAAATTTTTAATTTTATTTATCCATTCAATAAATATATATGTATATGTATGTATGTGTGTAAATATACATATGTATACATATATAAAAATGTATACATGGAACCCAGAGCCTCACACATGCTAGGCAAGCACTCTACCACTAAGCTACACCCCCAAACCCCCAGCAGTGCCTGTTTTTATTTTATTTTGTTTTAGTTGTTGGTGGACACAATACCTTTATTTTTATGTGGTGCTGAGGATCGAACCCAGGGCTTCACATATGGTAAGCGAGTGCTCTACCACTGAGCCACAACCCCAGCCCCTGTTTTGAACAGTATATAACTGTGAGTTACATTCAGTATATAAGTGAACTCTATATTATGTATTTTTTGTCTTGCTCCTTTTCTCAACATTATGTCTATGAGATGCATATATGTTATATGTAGCTATTCATTCCTATTACCATTTAGTAGTGAAACAGACCAGAGACCCCATTCAGAAGACCCTTACCATAATTAAGCAGAAACCCCCACTATATTTGTAACATATAAGTTCCTCTTCTTTTCAGAAAGCTTTATAACAGAATATCAGCAAAAATTTCTGCAAAAAACTCAATGTGGGGTACAACTTCCTATTTTTTGTGAGGACTATGTTGCTCAGTCTTGCAAAAGCTGTTTGGCCGCAGACTTGATGATGTTACTTCTGCTTTTGTAATAAAACTTGTAAAACCTCTGACTAATCTAAAAAAAATGGGACAAAAAGCACTTGTCATGTAAACCTTCAAACCCCTCCTCCCACTGGTTATAAAGTCCAAAGAATTTCCAGACTCCAGGTCCAGAGAAATTTTAGGTGATATCCCCTCTGTACCCTGCAGCCAATAAACCTACTTCCTGAAAATTCTTGGGATGTCTAGCCTCTTCTGTTCTACATCAGTAGCTATTGCACAATTTGCTTATCCTGTTCTCTTAGAGTGGAATTTCTATATCAACAGGTGCTATGATTTGGATATGATTTGTCCCCTTAAAGTTTAATGTGTTGAAAATTTTGTCCCTAATAAAATGGTATTGAAAGGTAGTGGGAGCTTAAAGAAATATGGCCTATCAGAAGGTGATTTTTCATGACTGACCTTGTGAAAGAATTAATGCTGGTCTCGGTGAGTGGGATAGGTCTCCCATGGCCGAATTATTTCCCCTGACAGTGTTGTTATAAGAGTAAGGATGAGGGGTGTAGCTAGGTGGTACAGGGCTTGCCTAGCATGAGCAAGGCCCTGGGATCCATCTCCATTCCTAGCACTGAAAAAAAAGAGTGAGCCAGGGCTCTGCCCAGTCTTTTTCTTCCTTGTTCGTCATGTGATCTCTTATGTACTAGACACTTACCTCTGTCTCTCACCATGTAATGTTCTGTCCCACCCACCTCAGAACCCTGCCAGCAAGAAGGCCATCACCAGGTGCAGCCCCTTGATGGTGGACCAGAACCATGAACCTAAATAAGCCTCTTTTCTTTATAGTTACCTAGTTTATGGTATTGTATTATTAGCAACAGAAAAAATGGACTAAGACACTGAGGATACAGTTCTTTGGACTTTATTAAATCATTCCAAACGATTTACCAAAACAGTTGTACCATTTTAAATACACACATTTTACATTTTATTTGAGACAAGGGCCCAGGCAGGCCCAAACCTCCTGGGCTAAAGCATCCTTCTTCCTCACCTCTCCAGTAGCTGGGACTGCAGGTGAACTCCACAGTGCAAGGCTTAAGTTTGTGTGTGTGTGTGTGTGTGTGTGTGTGTGTGTGTGTGTATGTGGTGCTGAGCATGGAACTAGGCCCTTGTGCATGCTAGGCAAGCATCCTACACTGAGCTATACTCCTAACCTCTGGGCTTAGATTTTTAAAAAAATTACCCATGTGGTATGTGAAGTTCCCCTTGTGCTTTGACTTCTTTTTCCTGTTGAGGAACGAAGTTGAACATCTCTCCTATGTTGATTGGACATTTGGAGATCCCCTTCTGTAGTTTGCCTGTTCCAATCTTTTGCCCACTTGTCTGTTGGCTACAAAGAATTTTTTAAAATATTTAATCAGTGGGCAACATTTAAAACATAAAAGATTCTCTAATAAGTTTTAGTGTCTGGCTTTTGTTGAGACATTGGAAGATATGACTACCTGGACAGTGACGGTAGGCTAGAGCTAGTATGGCAGCCCCTACAGGTAGGTCATGCAATCCCCATGCTGGCCTGTGCTCTCTCCCAAGTAGGCCTCCCTTACGAAAAAGCAGGTTTCTGCAGACATTTGAATTTGGGACATGCTGGGGCTGACTCCATTTTCATTTCCCTGATTCCATTTCCACCTCTTCCTTTATTTCACCTTTCCCTGCCAAATGGGCTCTCTGCAAACTTAGAAAGGTCAGGGAGAAGTTGTAACTGAGTGGTACTATTATCTTTCAGGAGAAAAGGTTAGGCCACACTGCTGGTTATTCCACACATATTCAGAGTCAAATTGGCAGGAAAATTGGCCTTACTTGAAACCAGTGAAGCAAAATAGAAGAAATTTTGTTTCAAAATGTCCATCTTCTTGAGGCTCTGAGGAGAGGAGAGCTTTTAAAAGAGAAGAGGCAGCCAAAGGAGACAAAAGACAGGAATATACATATGCAGATTTAGTTAGCTATGCTAGACAAGGTGGGGCAGGGGGCAAGTTCCACTCTTAACTTCCTTGGCGTCAGCCAGGTGGGGTCCAGAGGGCAGGGGTGGAGAAGGGGAGCCCTTCAACCTCTACTTTCAGTGTGAAGAATTATGGGATGCAGTAAAGGTTATCAGGAGGTTATCTTTAATTTCAGTCTGTTTCACAATGTGGGTACATATTTCTCGGACACCAGCTAGGGAGTTCGCACTTCATCCCACATTCTTCATGCCCTACATGGAGCAATGGCTTGCAGGCAAGTCCAGGATCCCTTCTCCAAGGGCTCTGCCCTCACCAAGCCACTCATACCTCCCTGATGCCCGGGGCCATGCGTGCCCCTGACCCCCTGTACAGCCTGGGTATGATTTGGTGAATATTTTCTGAACATAAATGAAACTCTTAATGATAGTATTGGTGGTTTAAATCCTCATTTAAAAACTGAGCCATAGCTGGGTGAGCACACACCTGTAATCCCAGTGACTTGGGAAGCTGAGGCAGGAGGATTGCAAGTTTGAGGCCATCTCAGCAATTTAGTAAGGCTCTAAGCAACTTAGGCCTTGTCTCAAAACAAAATATAAAAAAGGATTGAGGATGTCTCTCACTGGTAGAGTGCTCCATGGTTCAATCCCCAGTATCAAAAAAGAAAAGAAAAGAAAGGAAAAACTGGGCCATAATAGGAATATCTAAATAAAACATCTGATAATCAAATCTAGCCTCCACATATGAGAGAGAGCGTGCAATGATTGTCTTTTTGTATCTGGCTTATTTCACTTAACACAATGTTCTCCAATTCCATCTGTACTGGCAAAACCTGACCTGGTTGTGAAATGAAATTACAACAATCTTATGGTATGATATGCCTAATTAACCATGGGTCCGTACCTTTTGGATTGTCAATAACTGCCCTAAGAGTCTGACTATTCCCTCCTGAAATGTAACAGACACCGAGAAAAGAGCCATTTCTTCTTATCTGTTCTGTGAGCATAGTTTATGTTAGAGACCCTGCACAAGACCTCAGCCACATAGATCAGGAATTTTTTTAAAAAGAGGAAAAAGCCCCAATGATAGGATGGGTCTAAGATGACATCAAATATCCTCTAAATATTGTGAGAAACTGTGGATCAGGGCTCAGATTTTGGAGTTTTGGTTTTCCTTTGGGCCTGCCAGTGTAAAATAAAGTTTGGAATTCTCCTGAGTGCTGCTTGCTCCTTCTGAACCAGTCTGTTTCCTGCAACACATCCATTTTGCAGAAGACAGGATTGCATTCTTTAAGGTTGAATAATACTCCCTTGTGTATATATACCACACTTTTTGATCCTTTTATCTATTGTTGAGCACCTATATATTACCTCTATGTATTATCTTTTGTGAATAGTACCTCAGTGAACAATACATGTTATTGAAAATACAATATCAGCGGGGCATGGTGGTGCATGCCTGTAATCCCAGTGGCTCAAGAGGCTGAGCAGGAGGATCACAAGTTCAAAGCCAGACTCAGCAACTTAGTGAGGCTCTAAGCAACTCAGTGAGACCCTGTCTCTAAATAAAATGTAAAAAAAAAAAAAAAGAAAAAAGAGCTAGGGATGTGGCTCAGTGGTTAAGCACCCTGCAGTTCAATCCCTGGTACCAGAAAAATTAACTAATTAATTTTAAAAAATAAAATATTAGTTCTTCAGTACTGGGAATTGAACCCAGGCCCTCATGCATACAAGTACTCTATCACTGAGCTATATCCCCAGCCCTAAATTATTTTTTTAAACATCTATTAATGTCAGGCATGGTGGTACATACTCATAACCCCAGAGACTCAGGAATCTGAGGCAGGAATATAGCAAGTTCCAGGCCAGCCTGGGAAATCTGGCAAGACCTATCTCAAAGTTAAAAAGGGCATGGCAGCTGGGCATTGTGGCTCATGCCTGTAATCCCAGCAGCTCGAGAGGGTGAGGCAGGAGGATCACGGGTTCAAAGCCAGCCTCAGCAACTTAGCAAGGCCCTAAGCAACTCAGTGAGACCCTGTCTCTAAATAAAATACAACATAGGGCTGGGGATGTGGCTCAGTGGTGGAGTGCCCCTGGGTTCCATCCCTAGTACTGCAAAAAGAAAAAAAAAACCTCACCATAAAGAGATTATAAATGTTTGAACGCTGAGGTGACAGATAAGTGCTGATTTCCCTGATTTGATCATTACATATTACATACATGTATGTAATATCACATTGGGCCACACAAATATGTACAAATATTATGTCAATAAAAATCTTTCTCCCTGCAAAAATGTTTGAATTAATGTAGAGAAGCAGGAATGATTCACTTTGGTTTCAGTCTGTGAAACTAACATTGGCAATTATTTTTTCTTTTTGGTTTCTTATACTGAACTTTGGACCTCACACATGCTAGACAAGCATTCTGCCACTGAGCCACATGCCTGGCCCTTTTTAAGTTAAATTTATTTATTTATTTAGGTACTGGGGATTGAAGCCAGGGGCACTTAACCATTGAGCTATACCCCCAGTCTTTTCTTATTTTTTGAGACAAGTTCTCCCAAAGTTGACAAGGGTCTTGCTTAGTTGCTGAGATTGTCTCAAATTTGTGATCCTCTGCCTCAGCCTCCTGAGTACTGAAATTTCAAGGCTGCACCACTACACCTAGGCAACATTAGCAACATTTAAACTAATATCCACTGTGCCTTTTGTTACTTATAAAAGGCTCTATGAATCATAGGATAGGGTCATCTTAGAGATCACGGCCAAACTCAAATGTGCTGTTTCAAGAAGAAAACTGATGTGATAGACTATGTCCTAGATAGGAAGATGAATTTCCTAGCCTCTTTTCCAGATCTTCCTGATCTCAGTGTTTCTATGCCATGCTCAGGCATAGAGTCTGGAGGTTCATATTTTAGCTGTGAGTCTTTGACTAAGTCATGTGTACCTCATGAGCCTCTTTTTCCTTCCATCCAATAGGGAGTCATAAAGACGATTGTGATTTGTCAGAGGGTCACAGTTTTGTTGGAAGACTCACAACAGTGAAAATAAAATATCTCTGAGGAATTGAATCATCTCTTTCAGAATATAACACATTTGAAAATTATTGTCTAGTCTGGGGATGTAGCTCAGTGGTAGAGTGCTTCCCTAGCAGGTACAAGGCCCTGGGTTCCATTCCCAGCACTGAAAAGATAAAAGTAAGTAAGTAAAGAAAGAAGGGGGCTGGGGTTGTGGCTTAGTGGTTGAACACTCACCTAGAATGCTTGAGGCACTGGGTTCGATTCTCGGCACCACATAAAAATAAAATAAAGGTTTTGTGTTCACCTACAACTAAAAATATATATATTAAAAATGAAAGAAAGAAAGAACACACAAAAGTTGTAATTAGAATATGACAGACTGCAGCAAAGTCCAATCTACCAGCCTCATTTGTACATAACTACCTCTTCAAAGGCCCTGTCTCCAAATACAGTCAAATATATTCTAATATATTGGAGTTTAGGTTGTCAACATATGCCTTTGAGGGTGACATGTTTCAATCCATAACATCCAGATATGAACTTTTAGATGTACCCAAGGTGGAGGAAGAGGAGAGGTAGGTGTGTCTGGGCTGTAGGTCTTTGGGGAGACCTCACCAAAGATGGACCACATGTCCAATAAATGGCTACCATGGGAATTAGTACAGGCTTTGGCAATGTAAATGCATAGTCCTGACCTTATTATTTGGTCAAAAAAAGTTAATAATGTCTGTTCATTATGAAAAATGCACAAAATGCATAAAAAAACAAAAAGATAAAAACTTTAAAAATATTACTCTATTGCTGGGGATATACATCAGTGGTAGAATGTTTGCTAGTATATATGAGGTCTTGGGTTTGATTCCCAGCACTGCAGGAAAAAAAATCACTCTAAATCTCACTTCCAAGGAACAGCCATCACTCATGCCACTTTATCTCCATAGACACAGTTAGAAGATGAGACCCTGTTGGACTGAAGGTCAGAGAAACAGAAACAAAAGCAGTTTACATAAATGACCATACTGACTGTACATACTGTGTTAGCTTAAGTAAAACGTGTTAAGTTTTTCTTCAAAGGGATTAAGAGAAGAGAAACAAATGGACATTGTATCAGTTTCTTATTGCTTCTGTAACAAATTACAAAACGTAGTGACCCAAAACAGCATTAATTTCCTATCACACCATTCTGGAGGTCAGAAGTCTGACACTAGGGTCAGCAGAGCTATATTCCTTCTAACACGTCTTAGAACCAGTCTCTTGGCCTTTTTCAGCTTTTAAGAGGTTCCCCACTCCATTCCTTGGCTCATGACCCCTTCCCTCACTATCAAAGCTAGCAACTGCAGTTAAGCTCTTCTTACATTGCATCTTTTCTGCCTTTCTGCATCTTTTACTGTGTGTGTGTGTGTGTGTGTGTGTGTGTGTGTGTGTGTTGCTGGGGATTGAACCTGGAGCATGCTAGGCAAGCACTCTACCAATGAGCTACACTCCAGCCTCCCTTTTTCAAGTTTTATTTTGGGATAGGCTCTGGCGAAATTGCCCAGATTTGGCAACTTGCTGTCCTTCTGCCTCAGTTGCTAGGATTACAGGCATGTGCCACTATGCCTGGCCCTTTATTTCAAGGAACTTCGTGGTTACATCAAAACTGCCAGATGTTCCAACATAACCTCTCTATTTTAAGGTCAACTGATGAGCAATTTAATACCATGTGCAATATTAAATCCCCCTTGCCACAGAGCATAACATATTCACAGGTTCTGGGTTTGGGGGCATTGCTGTACCTATTATAGGGACTGCTAACCACGCCCCCCCAAATTTTTTCAGACAACATCCTCTATATTTAAACTTTTCATAATTCTCTATGTTGGGCTGGCTGCGTAACTCAGTGCTGAAGCCCTTGCCTAATATGCACAAGGTTCTGAGTTCCAAGCAGCACTACAGCTTGGCACAGTGGTGCACACCTGTAATCCCAGGGGCTTGGGAGGCTGAGGCAGGAGGATCGCAAGTTCAAAGCCAGCCTTAGCACTGGCAAGACACTAAGCAACTCAGTGAGACCCTGTCTCTAAATAAAATACAAAATAGGGCTGGGGGTGTGGCTCAGTGGTAGAGTGTCCACTGAGTTCAATCCCCAGTACCCAAAAAACAAACAACCAGCAGTGAAAAATAAAAAGGTTTATGATTCTCTAAGTTAAAAAATGCCAATGAAAAACATTTATCAGAGAAGATGGTTTTGTCTGAGCCAGCAACTCGAACAAGCTTGACCAAAAATTAAGACAATAGATGAACTCACAAGAGAGGAGATAGGATTCAGTCTGGCAGGCACTGGCCTGGAAGCTCCAGGTTCTTATGGCCAAGAGGCTGGTGGGACATTTTTTTTTCTCATCATGGCTACTTTTTGCAAAGCACCTGCACCTGCACCTTTGTTGAGTGGAGGACACAGGGCACTTCAGAGAGCCCAAGTAAAACTTACTGAAGGCAAAACAGCCAGTAAGTAACAGGGTTATGATTCCAGTCCAAGCCCCCTGATCCTAGAGGCCAGATTCTTATTTGTTTGTTTGTTTGTGTTGCAGTATTGGGGATTGAACCTAGGGGCACTCTACTACCGAGCTACATCTCTATCTCTAGCTTTTTTATTTTTTATTTTGAGACTAAGTTGCCAGGGCTGGCCTTGAACTTGCAATCTTCTGCCTCAGCCTCTGAAGTAGCTGAGATTACAGGCATACACCATTGTACCCCACTTAGAGGCCAGGTTCTTACCATCACCCCATGTTGACTTGTGTTGGTAGTGAACTCTGGTCCAAAGACTGCTCTTCTTCCTGAGGATGGAGGCTAGCCACCTTGGTCCCATCAAAACACACTCTCTCTCTCTCTCTCTCTCTCTCTCTCTCTCTCTCTCTCAACTGTGAATGTGACCTTTCATGGCAAAAAGAAAAAGACTGCAGACAGGGTCAC